>JANAVB010012000.1:5400964-5598304 GCA_029216955.1 Iris pallida | reverse complement strand
TGCCAGCAGTACTTCACCAATGGGCCAAGCTACACAACAAGCCCATTAGTAAAATACTTAATTTGTAAATCATAGTAACATCCCAAAATGCAACATAGTCCACAGGTACACATATATATATTATATATATATATATATAATATATAATATATATATATATATTATATATATATATATAATAAATATATATATAAAAAAATATATATATATAATCACATCCACAGAGTCTACAAAAAGATCAAGAATAAATAAGATAATGTCTCAAATATCCAGCAATAAAAGTAATGAAGTCTGTGCGGGTAAAACATTCTGAAACCACAGAGAAAGAAACAAAGTACCAATCAACTACAAGTCTGATAAAAAAAAGGAAATAACGTAGCAAGACTAAATATGAAGGTAACATGTTCACGAGAAATCCTCTGGCACTATCTCGCTCCTATGCTGGTACGTCTCCAGTTTGTGCTCCCGAACCGAAAACCTCCGAATAGTCTTTAACTTCGTCTAATCCTGGAAAAAAGCCAGGTCCTCAGGAGACTAGCAAGGTACATAATATATATACGAAGGTATAGAAATAAAAATATGAACTAAGCCAATCTACTGTATCCTTCTATGTGCTATGCAAGTGAGATACTTTTTCTAGAATACCAGATCCCTTCTACTAAGGCTCACTAGCACCTCAGTAGGATATTGTCTCCAGTACCTGTGTCGTGGCACAAAGGATAATCAATTTTCGACAGTGACAATCCCTTACTCTACTACAGAGATAAAGGTCACTAAACAACGGGCCACACGATAATAGGTCTGATATTGTAGTTAAATTCTTCCTAATCCCCATGTCTAGAATCTAGCAATGTCAAGTCTGTAAAGTCATCTTGAAAGTAATAGCAATACTGATAAAGAAATCTAGAATGCTAACATAAGTTAAATACCATAAATAGTCATGTAAACCTCGCATCATGAATGTGTCGGTGTCCTATTGTCAAATGTGTCAATAAACACATCGGTATGTACGCAATACCTAATATCAATACTCGATATCATTATCACGACATCGGTACCCATCTATAAACAGATACTAAGTATCAACGTCCTACGTCATGCAATGCTAATCAAAATAAACAACAAGATAGAGAAAAGAAATCTGTAACGAAGGCAAGGCACGCTTGCCTGTAACTGCTATCTGCGGGTAGGCCTGACCAACTCTGGTGTCCTTGTCGATCCTCCCAAGATCACCTATAATAATACATTATATTTATTATTCTATATCAATATACCATATATAAATTATATGTGTATCTACGTCTCCTAGTTGCCACAACGTTGTTACGATGCTATATCTATTATATAAGTACAAATAAGTACCAAATCCTCTCATAAATACTTTACAATTATAACAAAATATTATATTTAAAATTTGAAAATTATCTATAAATACCTATATATTTCTACAACTATATTTTCAATGGTGGAACTCTTTCACAAGAGGTCATATGTCAATACCACATATGACTTTCTCAATTCGACCCATTAATTGTCCCGAAACAATAATTAAATAAAATTAATAAATTCTGTAAAAATTCTAGAATTTAGTTAAAATAGTATTTATAATTTTAAACCTTTCACAACATAAAGTTTAATATGAACTCATGGAGTTTTAACACTTTTAGACACAAGGAAAGCAGAAAATTTTGGAGTTTGGTGACATGGCAAATGTCATAAATTTTTAAAAATAGCAAACGGATGCAAAACCTAACTTACAAATATGTGTCAGAAAGGTCTCAACGTCTAGATTCTTAAAAAAAATATAAGAAGTTTACAAACTAAACTTAGATGAAAAATGGCTTGCAACAGAATTTGTTGGTTCTAGACACCCTGTCGTATAATCGACGCCACAGGCAAACCGCTTGGAACTGGAGGATCTGGCCACCAGAGGTTGGAGTAGATATACAAAGGTAAATCTTAGATTTGGGTTGAGGAGAAACGGATGAGAAAAAGTGGGTGAAACGTCCTTTACAAATCGACTAACCTGTTGTGATATTTCAGACTTCGATTCGGCAAAATTTTGGTCCAAGTAGCGCGTCGTGCACCTCTCTAACAGCCGCAAGATTGCTCCTACAATTTTTTGGGTAGAAGAGGACATCAGGAGAGTCACGGGAGTGGTGGTGGTTGGCACGGAAGTCGAGGAGAAATTAGATTTTGTGAAGAAAGGGGGTCGGTTAGGGTTTCAGGTTTGGGGGTTCTGGTCATGTGCAAGTAGGGGCTACGGGGGTTGTTGGCAGTTATGAAGAGAGGAATAGGTTAGGGTTGGGTTGGTATTTGTATTATTAGGGCACGGGCTCTGGTTTGATCTAATTTGGATATGATTTGGTTCTCCAAAGTATACTATTAGTAATAGGTTTCCTAATTTGGATAGTGGTTTGACCAAATCAAAGATATAAAAAATATTGCACATGGCTGCAATTTAATCTCTAAAATTCACTTAAAAATATGTATACTTGGTTTTGGTACTCCTAGTTAGGCTCTAACTATTAGTGTTGACTAGGTTAGGGTCCGAGTAGCATTACTAGTCAAATTGGACTCGAAAATCAATTTAATAAATCTCATGCGCCATTTGCAAATAAGTAGCACATGGGAACTCGATTGGATGATACACCCTAGGCATGTGCATTGTAGACTCAAAATGGATCAAAACCATATATTGGGTCATACGATTTCGATCTATGTTAAGTCCCAAAATCAAATTAGAAGTTAGGCCTAGAATTACGATAAATGATCAAATAGTCTAAGTTGACCCGAAATCATGCGAAGCCAAAAAATATTGGAGAACAAATTTGGATGGGACATGATATATTAAACTGAAGGTGGACGAGTCAAGAATTCAATTATGGAATTAGATTTGTGAAAACAATATGGTTTGTGCTTCAAAAATTAAAGATACGGTAAACTACTATTAAAGCCATTATTGACTTTAATATTTAAAATATCCATATAAGATAATTAAAAATAACTAAAAATAATATCCAAAAATCAGGGAGCTTATACGATTATTCCTGTGACATGAATCACCATGTCAGCGCTCACGTGGAACGATCGCCCCAGGTCCGACATGATGCATGTGCGAAGCTGGAGTTGTGCTCGCGCAAGACATGACCATCGACGTAGTGTTATCAACGCAACCATCAAGACACGATCGTTTTCATCTAACATTCATTTCAATCAAAATCCCAAGTATAATATCCATCAAAACAATAACACTTTACCCGATCGTCATTCCTTGAATTAGAGTGCCCCCGAGTTATCGTATATCGATCTTTGATACGCCTCAATAACATCGATGATATGCATAACCTGACGATCTTCTTTTGCAACAAATTTTGACATGTGCAACTGATGCTATCATCCAAATTAGATAATATCCTCGACATTCAAGATCAAGTTCGATCATTATCCTCCAAACTAGTTACATGATCAATTCGTTCCACCCAAAATCACATATGTTCGTTCGTCTATCTTACGTCATCGAGTAAATTTATCCAATTCCTTAGAGTCATTTTCGTAACTTCAAATCAAAATTTTATGCACGATTCATATCAATTTCCTCGATCAAGTCATCCATTCATTACACCTTAACTTTTCTTTGATTCAATTTCACCTACTCAATCATTTTGCATTTCATACTCGATACAACCCAATCTCGTGCACGTCATCCCTAGTTTTATTTGAATCGACTCGTCAAAATCTTCAAGATCATAACTTACACAATGATACTCAATCTAAGGCTTTGCATACATGCGATGCTTGCTGATAGACTCATTGGCACCCCGTATCCTCAATTAATCGAAATCTTCGAGGCTATCCGATACACCTGTCAACCCCTTGACCAAATTTTTCGAATTTGTGAAATTGAAATTCAATTTTATTTGTCTCATATTTTTGTCATTGTCTTACATATATAAATTGATATGATTTATAGATTTATTATACTTTATATGCAATGAGAGGACCCAAAGGGGAAATAAAGATATGGACAAGGGCTATATTAAAATTTCCCTCAATTCAAATTATCCCTGGCTATTTTTTTTAAAAACCCAACTTATTAAGGATTAGAGCAATCGAATTCAAACTGGATTTCCACAGTCCATTAGGATTTGATATGCAAATTCAAATCCTGAATATATATGGGAAGGTATAGCATCCTTTCTCTTCAAACCCTAGTAACTCAACCTAAATTATTGCCGCAAGTTCCCTCTTTCGAGCCAGGATAATTCTTTATGGAATCGTCGAGTAAACAATCGATTCTTCGAACCAGGTAATCCTTTTCTCTATTATATCGTAGCATACGTTTCCTTTAATTATTTATCCGTGTCCTACGTCGTATGGGTGTTTGGGATTATGCCAATGAGACCCTCCTGGTATCATAAACTTCTTTGTGACCATCAATTAGATTTTTCCTTGTACCAGCCCACTGTACAAATCGACCTGTTTTCATATAGCCATCTGAACTGTGGAACGTATTACATTGTGCAATGGGGTTTCCTGTTACTGATACCAACTGATGCGTACGTATCAGGTTCATAACCATTAGAACAAATTAAATGGCTGCCATAAAACCATTAGGAATCTAGTATTACACCGAACAGGGGATCGTGTATACCTATGCTAGATATCATGTTCAACCAGGTTTCAGTCTCAGATGTTTAGTTGTACCTAGAATTGATAGGTATGAGCACCTGTCATGTGTGTAGGTATTTATAACTGTACTGGGATGACAGCAGGTAGCTAGGTATGTTGGTGTGTACCCTAGGCTAGAGGATATTCAATAGGAAATGATGTAGTGGTGGACTGATAGCAAATTCTTATAGACCCTTTCTTTGTTATCCAGGAGATGTTGATACATGAACCTCCTTATAAACCATTGGGTATTGGCATGTTACCATTATATGAAACTTCTTTACATCCAATAGATGTAGGCAGATAAGTGTCTCTTGTACACAAATGAACTGACATAAATCTCCTCTGTTATCATAATTGATGTAAAGGTAAGTCATCCTTGATTCCTCAATTCCTGATATATGGGTTCAATCCATGATTGTTATATGTTCTCGTATATCAGGAGGATACTAAGTTATTTTCCTTAAAGAATTCACAATTGTCTAAGTCTCACTTTGTAGCAGGTGGCAACCCCAATGCCAGATGCTAGCTTTTCCCCTGAAAACAGGGAACCACCTGTTTTACAATATAGGTGGATAGTACACCAGGTTTTTAAATGGGAATGGACTCTTTTAGGGTCAACACTCTAGCATCCGAGGTGTCATATGCAGTAATCAATTGATAGGACAAGCACAATATAGGCTTCCTTGCATGATTCAGATTTCCTTGGCCACACTTAGACACAACAGTCAGGTTAGTACCCAAAAATTTAGGCATAGGGGGCAGGTTCATAGGTAGACCCTCTCTATGTTAAAATACAAATCGACTGATAACCTTGGAAGTATCAGTTCACATCATATGTGAACAGTCATCACAACTGATATTCTAATATGTAAACTTCCTGGTATCCTATTGATACCAACACAGGAATTTCCAGTATCCTACGGATACTAACAAATGGATGTCCTCAGATAGAAAGTACCATAGAGGGATAGGTGGCAGGGATAATTTGAGAAAGGGTGTACAACAAAGAGAATACTGATCTGGGTATTCGATTCAGGTAATTGGTGTCAGTTGGGTTTTATGATGACAGGAGCACGGGTGTACTAGTCAACTTAGGGGTTAATGGGGATAGGCATGTTAGGTCCTATGCCCTGCATATCACAGAAAAAATAGGAGTTTTCCTGTGTGTGCTTGGCTGAACACATTCGAATTTCCTGTAGAATGGGTGGTGTACAGTATGGATGTTAGGTTCAAAAGGGGATATGGTGTATCCTATAACAGGTAATATGAGTTATTAGAGACAGTTATTTGGGGTGGTGCTAGGAAGCTTAATCCCTCCAAACATTGGTGATGTCCCTTGCTGCATCAAGTTGGACACTTAGACATGTTGCATAATTGAATTAACTGATACAAATATAGAACAGTCAAGACCTATAAGTCTCTGGACTGATTCGATTGATACATATATATTTTGCCTTGTTAGTATTGGGTTGGACCAATTTTTGATAACCAAGTGTGGCCTGGTGGAGGAATCAGACTTAGTAGTTAAGGTGTGTCTTAAACACACTATGACTTCTACCATCCTAACTATAGATGATTCAGGCCAGATACCCTGCATATCATAGTGGCACCACTTCTACATAGGATTTGATGCCTGATGTCTGATTTGAACTAGTATACCAGATCAATAGGACAGTACTCATGTACATTTATGTGTTAAGTGTTATAAGGGTATCTGAGAAACGAGTTAGGCTAAATACAGGTAGGAGGTAGGACTAATGTCATGACTACATATATGTGCAACAAATGTAAACATAGACATGAACCTCTATTTATGCCTGCAAGGAAGTAACAGTACCACTAGCTATAGTAGGACCATAGAGGCATTGCCATAGTGATAGACCAATAAACCAAACTTTAACCTACAGGCACTAAGCCAAGGAGGGGGTAGTCAATAAACCAGGAAGACTGATACTTAAGTAGCTTGCTATCTTTGTACCCAATTGCTTATTGACATTATATATATGGAATAAAACAGGTTACCTGGACATCGATACTGATCATAACCATACCAGCAGCTCAGGACCTAAGGCAAGTATACCTTGCCTTTCTACACAGCTTTATTTACATGCACTGTCTTTTATTGTTATCCAGTTTTCTCATATTGTTGCCATGTATCTTTTATATCCTATTTATGTACTTGTATCATTGTTATATAGACCGTGTTCACAGTTAGCTTTGTATCTTATTGGAGGTATTTCATTGAGCCTTGATTGAGTCGTGTCGTAACTCGTAAATTGAACTGCTTTTTCCTCCGTGTCTTGAAACCTTGAACCTAACCTGCGAGTCCACATTAGGGGCAAGGGTTAGTAGTTATACGTGTCTTAAGCTAACCTGCGAGTCCATACTAGGGATGAGGGTTAGTAGTTATTGGTCCACACCTGCGAGTCCACACTAGAGACGAGGGTGATGCTAGCCTGTGAGTCCACACTAGGGGCGAGGGTTAGTAGTATATGGTTTACGCCTGCGAGTCCACACTAGGGGCGAGGGTGATGCTAGCCTGCGAGTCCACACTAGGGACGAGGGATAGTAGTTCAAACCTGCGAGTCCACGCTAGGGACGAGGGTTTGAGTATTCGTTTCGGTTATCCGTTGACATCTTGACATGAGTTCTCTAGTCCTTGTTCAGTAGTTCATTTTCGTGTAGACATTGGATAGATTCGTGCTTTATTCATTGCTCAGTTTTACTTGTTTATTATGTATATTTCTCCATGCATAATAAACTGTTAGAAAGGCTCATTTTTATGTATCTTGCTAGTCCTCTGAGGACCTGATGATCTCTTCAGGTTAGCCGAATTTGAGTCAGGAGCAGACCAGAGGGTTGAGCCAGCATCAGGTCGCAGTGCTTGCAGTTGAGGTGGTTTAGATTAGCTGTTTTTATCCAGTTAGTTACTTCATGTATTTCTCTATTCTTCTGTCTATTGGTAGTGGATTTGTGTCCACCGGACGTGACCCTTGATATTCAGTTATATTCATTATTATTCAGTTCATGTCTTTTTTTATTGATCTTGATTGTGACATGATTATTCTGTGGATGAGATATAGTTACCATAAGATTCTAGATTGCCGTGACTTGTGTATAGATAACGTACTACCGCCGACACTACGGCGTAGGCTTAGCTTGGACACGTTTCGTATTCGAAAAGCTGGTGCGGGTTGTGACAAGTTTTTTTGGTGGCCCATACAGGTCTACGTTAATCACTTCGGTTACGTCACTGTGCCGTCGTGAGCCTGCGAATAGGATTAGACACTTAGAATCTCATCCACATGTCTTGACTCCTTTTTAATCCTTAATCCTTGATTTCATTGAATCCTTGATTTGCATCCTGTTTGAAAATCTTTTCAACGGCTAAAGTATTTTCCTTGTTTCAGCTAAGATGGACTCTCAAGACAGGAACAATGCTGCACTGAACACTCTACCGGCTACAGGAGGCTTTTTCACGTACATGACTCTACCGACACAAGAAGGCCAGCTCACTCATATGGGCAATCAACCGCAACTCTCGAGATTTTGCAGAGGCGATATTCTACTACCTCCACAGTTTCCTTTGCAGACTCCACCACCAGCACCCGGTCTGCCACCAGCATCTGTTCTACCACTAGCACAAGCCCTGCATCCAGCACATGTTCCACATCCAGTACCAGCCATGCATCCCGCACCAGTGGTGTATCCAGCTTTTCCCATGCACCCACCGCCGACGATGTATCCAGCACATGTTCTGCCTCCGCCACCAATACTAGACAATGTCACACTCCTCGGGATCATCCAGTAGCAGGCCAACATGTTTCGTGACACTTTGAGAGAGGTTCTTCAGATTCGAGATGCTCCACGACAGCATCCGGGGAATTCCAAGCACTTCATGGACTTTAGGCCCATGCCGTTCCATAGGACAGAGGGGATCGTCTATGCTGATGAATGGCTAGAGAACGTAGAATGGTATCTGAAGATGGCCCGAGTCCCAGAAGATCTAAAGATTGAGTCGGTCAGTGGACAGCTTTTCGACATCGCACGGACGTGGTATCAAGCCGAACCCCGATTTTCTGCTCCAGACGTGACTTGGGAGGAATTCAAGTGACTGTTCAAGAGGAAATTCTATCCATACGTAGCGCGAGAGGCGTTGGTGAGTCAGTTCGAGCACCTAGAGCAAGGCAACCATACCGTCGACGAGTACACATCAGAGTTTTCTCGCCTCAGCCGCTTCGCGGAGAACTTGGTCAGCACCCCTGAAGATAAGGCGCGACGATTCAAAAAAGGACTATCTCACGAGATTCGTCTAGCTATGGCCACCAGTCGAGCCACCACTTACGAGGAGATTCTAGAAGTCACCCAAGCTGTAGAAGAGGAGATGAGTTACAAGCCGAAGAGGAATCGAGACGCACTCGGAGGAGGCAGCAACCAAGCAGCACCGGCAAAATGTCCCAACTTTCCAGGGAAGACACCAGTACAGCAGCTTCAGCAGCAACCACAAGTAGCTCCACGCCAAGTCCAAGACATTCCCATCTGCCAACATTGCTCGAAGAAAGGCCACACTCAAGAAAATTGTCGCAGCAGATTAGGGTTGTGTTGGACTTGTGGATCCAACCAACACTTGTCTCGAAATTGTCCGAAGAAGAACGCAAGCGCCCCACCACTACGAACCGTAGAAGGTGGACGAGCCTTTGCCATGAACGCGGAAGATGCGGCGACACCACACGGAGCGAATGGCGGAAATTTTTAGTAGATTATAGTAGTAGCATTATTGAGGAGTATTATGTTTGGTTTTGACTTGCAAAGATTCACAATAATTCTATAGCAAACTGTTAAATTATTATTTCTAGTAGACCGCAGCTCCTTAAATTTCGAGGACGAAATTTGTTTAAGGGGGGTAGAGTTGTCAACCCCTTGACCAAATTTTTCGAATTTGTGAAATTGAAATTCATTTTTATTTGTCTCATATTTTTGTCATTGTCTTACATATATAAATTGATATGATTTATAGATTTATTATACTTTATATGCAATGAGAGGACCCAAAGGGGAAATAAAGATATGGACAGGGGCTATATTGAAATTTCCCTCAATTCAAATTATCCCTGGCTATTTTTTTTAAAAACCCAACTTATTAAGGATTAGAGCAATCAAATTCAAACTAGATTTCCTCAATCCATTAGGATTTGATATGCAAATTCAAATCCTGAATATATATATGGGAAGGTATAGCAGCCTTTCTCTTCAAACCCTAGCAACTCAACCTAAATTATTGTCGCAAGTTCCCTCTTTCGAGCCGGGATAATTCTTTGTGGAATCGTCGAGTAAACAATCGATTCTTCGAACCAGGTAATCCTTTTCTCTATGAAATCGTAGCATACGTTTCCTTTAGTTATTTATCCGTGTCCTGCGTAGTATGGGTATTTGGGATTATGCCAATGAGACCCTCCTGGTATCATGAACTTCTTTGTGACCATCAATTGGATTTTTCCTTGTACCATCCCACTGTACAAATCGACCTATTTTCATATAGCTATCTGAACTGTGGAACGTATTACATTATGCACTGGGGGTTCCCTGTTGCTGATACCAACTGATGCTTACGTATCAGGTTCATAACCATTAGAACAAATTAAATGGCTGCCATAAAACCCTTAGGAATCTAGTATTACACCGAACATGGGATCGTGTATACCTATGCTGGACATCATGTTCAACCAGGTTTCAGTCTCAGATGTTTAGCTGTACCTAGAATTGATAGGTATGAGTACCTGTCATGTGTGTAGGTATTTATATCTGTACTGGGATGACAGCAGGTAGCTAGGTATGTTGGTGTGCACCCTAGGCTAGAAGATATTTAATAGGAAAGGATGTAGTGGTGGACTGATAGCAAATTCTTATAGAACCTTCCTTTGTTATCCAGGAGATGTTGATACATGAACCTCCTTATAAAACATTGGGTATTGGCATGTTACCACTATATGAAACTTCTTTACATCTAATAGATGTAGGCAGATGAGTGTCTCTTGTACACAAATAAACTGACATAAATCTCCTCTGTTATCATAATTGATGTAAAGGTAAGTCATCCTTGATTCCTCAATTCCTGATATATGGGTTCAATCCATGATTGTTATATGTTCTCGTATATCAGGAGGATACTAAGTTATTTTCCTTAAAGAATTCACAATTTTCTAGGTCTCACTTTGTAGCAGGTGGCAACCCCAATGCCAGATGCTAGTTTTTCCCCTGAAAATAGGGAACCACCTGTTTTGTAATATAGGTGGATAGTACACCAGGTTTTCAAATGGGAATGGACACTTCTAGGGTCAACACTCTAGTATCCGAGGTGTTATATGCAGCAATCAATTGATAGGACAAGCACAGTATAGGCCTTCTTGCATGATTCAGATTTCCTTGGCCACACTTAGACACAACAGTCAGGTTAGTACCCAGTAATTTGGGCATAGGGGGCAGGTTCAGGGGTAGACCCTCTCTATGTTAAAATTCAAATCGACTGATAACCTTGGAAGTACCAGTTCACATCATATGTGAACAGTCATCACAACTGATATTCTAATATGTAAACTTCCTGGTATCCTATTGATACCAACACAGGAATTTCCAGTATCCTATGGATACTAACAAATAGATGTCCTAAGATAGAAAGTACCATAGAGGGATAGGTGGCAGGGACAATTGGAGAAAGGGTATACAGCAAAGAGAATACTGATCTGGGTATTTGATTCAGGTAATTGGTGTCAGTTGGGTTTTATGATGACAGAAGCACGGGTGTACCAGTCAACTTAGGGGTTAATGGGGATAGGCATGTCAGGTCCTATGCCCTGTATATCACAGTAAAAATAGGAGTTTTCCTTTCTGTGCTTGGCGGAACACATTCAAATTTTCTGGAGAATGGGTGGTGTACAGTATGGATGCTAGGTTCAAAAGGGGATATGGTGTATCCTATAACAGGTAATAGGAGTTATTAGAGACAGTTATTTGGGGTGGTGCTAGGAAGCTTAATCCCTCCAAACATTGGTGATGTCCCTTGCTGCATCAAGTTGGACACTTGGACATGTTGCATAATTGAATTGATTGATACAAATATAGAACAGTCAAGTCCTATAAGTCTCTGGACTGATTCGATTGATACATATATATATTTTTCCTTGTTAGTATTGGGTTGGACCAATTTTTGATAACCAAGTGTGGCTTGGTGGAGGAATCAGACTTAGTAGTTAAGGTGTGTCTTAAACACACTATGACTTCTACCATCCTAACTATAGATGATTCAGGCCAAATGCTCTGTATATCATAGTGGCACCACTCCTACACAGGATTTGATGCCTGATGTCTGATTTGAACTAGTATACTAGATCAATAGGACAGTACTCATATACATTTATGTGTTAAGTGTAAGGGTATCTGAGAAACGAGTTAGGCTAAATACAGGTAGGAGGTAGGACTAATGTCATGACTACATGTATGTGCAACAAATGCAAACATAGACAGGAACCTCTATTTATGCCTGCAAGGCAGTAACAGTACCACTAGCTATAGTAGGACCATAGAGGCATTGCCATAGTGATAGACCAATAAACCAAACTTTAACCTACAGGCACTAAGCCAAGGAGGGGGTAGTCAATAAACCAGGAAGACTGATACTTAATAGCTTGCTATCTTTGTACCCAATTGCTTATTGACATTATATATATGGAATAAAACAGGTTACCTGGACATCGATACTGATCATAACCATACTAGCAGCTCAGGACCTAAGGCAAGTATACCTTACCTTTCTATACAGCTTTATTTACATGCACTGTCTTTTATTGTTATCCAGTTTTCTCATATTGTTGCCATGTATCTTTCATATCCTATTTATATACTTGTATCATTATTTTATAGACCGTGATCACAGTTAGCTTTGTATCTTATTGGAGGTATTTCATTAAGCCTTGATCGAGTCGTGTCGTGAGTCGTGAACCGAACTGCTTTTTCCTTCGTGTCTTGAAACCTTGAACCTAACCTACGAGTCCATATTAGGGGCAAGGGTTAGTAGTTATCCGTGTCTTAAGCTAACCTTTGAGTCCACACTAGGGACGAGGGTTAGTAGTTATTGGTCCACACCTACGAGTCCACACTAGGGACGAGGGTGATGCTAGCCTGCGAGTCCACACTAGGGGCAAGGGTTAGTAGTATATAGTTTACGCCTGTGAGTCCACACTAGGGGCGAGGGTGATGCTAGCCTGCGAGTCCACACTAGGGACGAGGGACAGTAGTTCAAACCTGCGAGTCCACGCTAGGGACGAGGGTTTGAGTATTCGTTTCGGTTATCCGTTGACATCTTGACATGAGTTCTTTAGTCCTTGTTCAGCAGTTCATTTTCGTGTAGACAGTGTATAGATTCGTGCTTTATTCATTGCTCAGTTTTACTTGTTTATTCTGTATTTTACTCCATGCATAATAAACTGTTAGAAAGGCTCGTTTTTATGTATCTTGCTAGTCCTCTGAGGACCTGATGATCTCTTCAGGTTAGCTGAGTTTGAGTCAGGAGCAGACCAGAGGGTTGAGCCAGCATCAGGTCGCAGTGCTTGCAGTTGAGGTGGTTTAGTGTGAAACCCATCATTTTTGTATTTATTTATTTAATAGAATTTTTGTGTTATTAATTAACGTTTTCAAAATTATTATTATTAAATATTATTATTAATTATTTTTGGGTGAAAAAGAATTTTTAAAAATTATAACAACTTGGATTTTTGGATTTCGAGCCCAGACCCAGGCCCGAGCCCATTCTTTAATCTATTTTCTCAATCCTGATCCTTGACCCGGTTTACCTATTAATAATAAAAAAAATAATAAAATAAAATTTATTTAGGCTGGTCCCGAAGGACCAGCAACTTTTCTACTACTTGGTAAACTGCTACCCATTCGTTTTCCCCCTTTCTCTCCTGACCACTTGTCTCCCCAATGTAACACCCCCACTACTCTTCCCATTATAACTTCCCTTACTCCTACGTATTCATCATCTCACCTCTCTCTCTTCTCGTCAACAGAAGGAAACTTCCCTCTGGAGTAAACAACAAACCTCTTCCTCATTATTTTCCTCACAGAACCCCTTTAGCTCAGATCTCTCTCTCTCATCGAGCTCTCCTCTCTGGAGAAACTACCCAAGCCCTAACCCTAACCCACCAAATCCTCACCCGCGGCCGAGCTCCCCTCCGGCGCGCGTGCGTTCTCCCCGAGGCCGACGCCTCCCCACCGTGCGACCCCGACCGCCCAGAGCGCGGTCCCTGTCCGCGCTGACCTTCTTCGGCTTCCCCGCCGCCCGCGGCTCCTCTCCCGCGCCACCAGCGCGCGAGTCCCCTTCTCCGGCGAGCCGATCGCGCCCCTTCTGGCCCCGCGGCCCGACCTACTCCGGCCGAGCGCCGCCTCCAGCGCGCGGATCTCCCCGCGCTGTCCCGAGCTCCGGCTCCCTCGCTTCCCCGCTGTTCAGATCCGTCCCCGGCCGACCCCGAGCCTCCAACGTCGTCAAGTTCCACGGTGCCCTCCGCGGTGCCCATTGGCTGTCCCCGTTTCCCGTGGCTCGACGGCTCCCTGATCCGCTGTCCGCATGTTGCCCGTACGTTGATCCTCCTGTCTGAGCTTCCCCGTACGTTCGCAGCACATCGTAACGCTGTCCGGAGACTCTCGAGTCCATGACGGCGCATCCCGAGTCCGAGGCCACCCTTCGGACTCCGTCATCGAGCCTCTCGGTAAATTTTCCTGTTAATCACAGTAGTTCGTCCCTCCCGTAGAGTCTATGATGATAATCGGTCCCCAGTTTCCCTTTGGGAAATCCGGTTAGCTACGTAGAAGATTCGGTTAGCTACGTTAGCTTTTGGTGTGGTTGGTTTACGAGATTTTTGTGATGTGGTTGCTGAGATTTTTATGTTGTTGTTTGATTGCAAAAATCCCGGTATTTCGGGAAGGTTCTGTGGTTGGAAATTATTTCTGTGGTTGGTTTTCGGTGGTTATATTTTCGGGATTATTATTTTGGTTGGAACAATTGCAGGTTGTGGCGCATTTCCCAGTTTTGGGTTGTCCCGAAATAGA
This sequence comes from Iris pallida, assembly GCA_029216955.1. Classification (NCBI taxonomy): domain Eukaryota; kingdom Viridiplantae; phylum Streptophyta; class Magnoliopsida; order Asparagales; family Iridaceae; genus Iris; species Iris pallida. The sequence goes on along the minus strand of JANAVB010012000.1, from coordinate 5,583,526 downwards.
GGAAATGCTGCCCAAATTTTTACAAAACTTTATTTAATTTGATTTCAAAATTGGTTTTCGGAATAATGAATTTAAAACTGATTTTTCGGGCGACGACCGTACCGGTCTGTGGGCCCTGGCGAAATGCAAACGCACCGGTCCGACCGGGCGTTGAGGTATTAGCTAGATTTAATGTTGGACCGAGTCTGAGTCTCCAACTTATATTTTAAATTATTTTTATTTAATAGTTAAGCTATTTATTATAGTTATTTAATTACTGCATTTTATTTTGTAACTTAATCGTTTCCTCTTATTTTTTTATGTAAAAAGAATTGTACCGGGCATAAGCCCATAACTCTAGGATGATTAACTGTGCCCATGTATTGTTTAGCGTAGGTTTTACTTTATTTTTCTGGGTGGATGTTGATCTTGGGTGGTATTTTGATTAGACGTATAAATCGTAGTTAGAGCATAATTTTATAATTAATCAAGAATTAATTAAATGGATAAAATATTAGTAAATAACTAGTTCATGATTTATCACTATAAGAAACTATAATTTTATAAATATATTACAAAAACACAAAGTTTTCCAAAGTTAATTGGTCCTTGTTATTATTTCCAAATAACCAAATTAATCGGTTTAATCAACGCACGTAGTTGCGACGTAATCGTTAGCTGTAAATTAATACAACTTAAAACCTGACTAGGATTTACTACTAGAGATTGCAACTAGCACACTTAGTCTGGTTATTCAAGGTTCTAAGTCGAGTTCTCAACTGTAGGAACTCGAAGTTACACCTGACGTTCCTCCTCGGTACCGACTCATCTATCCAGTCATTCTAAAACAAAGGCAAGTACATTTATGTTGATTACAATTATTTAATAATCACTTCACTGCAATTTTAAACCACTATTCAAACACGAACTCCTTCGGGAGTATTGACTGTACTGTTGGAGACTGGGGGAGTAGAGTAATGTTTATGACCACATCCAAATTACTGTAACTGACTGTATTAGCTTTCCCCTCTTCACACAGGGACAAGCCATACCGTATCGCTAGATACTACTGTAACCCAAGCCGGTCATATACATTGCCTATTCACATCACTGTACTGTATTGTTTTAAAACTGTTCATCTTCAAACTGTTTAAAAGTGCATGATTTTATTGTTAAATTAATTGTCAGGATTAGCATGAATTGTACTTTGCTCCCTCCTGACTGGAGAACCAATATTTTAGGTATCACTGATGAGGCTTTGTTCCGCGATATTTTTTGAGGTCCCAACTAGAGGACGATGATCTCGAGACTGATGAGCTGGTTGCCTAGATTTTTCTTCTTCTTTATAATTCATGATGTTTGTGGAAAGCAATGTACTTCAGATATATTTTTCATTTTATTGTAAAAAGTTTTAAACTATTCGAATTATTAAAGTTGTGGCAATTAGACTGTGTTGTTTTATTTACCTGCATGAGTGATACAGCTTACTGCCGCCGTCTCAACAACGGTGCAGGCTGGGCATGATCTGATTCGACCCAAGAAATTGGGACCGGGTCGTGACATGTTTTTAGTGGTGGCCCATGCAGGTCTGAACAACAACTTAGGAAAACATACCTAGAAACAATTAGAACACTAGAACATCAATTTGTCATAACATAGGACCGAAATATATTATAAATAAATATTTTTGTTTGATTATAGACTGGTAGGATACCTTGCTTATGTTTGCATCCTAAACCATCCAGAGAATAACCGTTGACCAAATTCTGCTGGCGATAAGGTGTCATCTCCGGATCATACCCCATCTCCTCAACCAAGCCCAGGGTCTTTTCCCTCGCGGCTGTTTGACCGTCCTCAAAGTGCATCCAGTGAAGTTTTCCCTATACTGGCGATTCCTATCTCATCTCAAACTGAGTTGCATTTCCTAGGTGGAGTATTCATTTTGTTGCTCCACCAGTACAAGCAAACATCTTTCAAATGGTTGCCCTATTTCAAGTAATCCTGGAGTTCCAGAAAGCTCAAGATGAAGCCCAGCAGGAACAGAAGAATATCACGAGAGAAGACATGAAGAACGTCAATGATGTAGCCTTAGCTATCTTAAACCAAGTTGGAGCGGAACCTCACCCTAGAAGGGGTACCCCTGAAATCTAGAAGACATTTTGAGTCCTATCCGGCAGTTATATCGTAAGAAACTATTGGTTTGTGGCTACTGTAAAAGGCTTGGTCACCAAACCAATATTTGTCGTAAGAGATTGGAGAAATGTTTGGTATGTGGATCTGCTGAACATCGGGTAAAGGATTGCCCCTTATCTTTCCATCAAACCAGAGCTCTTATCCCAGCAACACCTGTTAGGCCACAACCCAGAGACTCTCTTCCTATCTAGCAGACCTTGCCTCCTACAAAGGCATGATGCAGACTCGAAGTTCATAGAAGATGAAGGACCAGATCAATGAAGACTCTAGGATTTATCCAAGATAGAACTTCACCTTAGGGAACACCTATCTTATTTGTGCCCAAGAAGGATGGAACAACTGATGTGCATGGATTACCAGACACTAAAGAACAAGTACCTTTTCGGGATTGATGATCTGTTTGATGAATTTGAGTGGAGTAGAGTTAAGGAGTTTTCGAAGATTGACCCGATCACCATTAGATCAAGGTTAGGGAAGAGGACATTCCCGAGACGGCATTCAACACTAAGTATGGGTAGTTTTATTTGGTCATGACATTGGACTGACAAATGCTCCTGCTGTGTTCATGAATCTCATGAACATAGTTTTTCATGAGTATTTGAATCAGTTTATCTTCTCCATAGATAACATTCTGATATATTCGAAGACTGAAGAAGAGCATGAAGAACATCTGAGGAAAGTTCTGGAAACTTTGAAGAAAAAGAAGTTTTATGGTAAGTTATCTGAACGTGGATTTTTCTTTGACAAAGTGGATTTTTGGCCATGTTGTCAAGAGAAGAAAATTCGATGGAAGATAGCTGCTGTTAAAAAGTGGTATACCCCAAGTTCAATTCGGAAGATTCTTGAACTTGGCCGGCTACTATCAGAAGTTCATGAAGGATTTTGCCAAGATTGACTGAGCCAATGACGAAGCTCACTTGGAAGAATGAAGAGTTCATCTGAACGAAAGTTTGCCAGGCGGCATTGAGGAGCTAAAGAAGATACTTACCACTACACCAATCCTTGCGCTACCCGCAGGAACCGGTGGGTTCTCAATTTACAGTAATGCCTCTGGAAAAGGACTGGGCTGCATTTTTTAACAACATGGGAAAGTAATTGCTTACACATGTAGGCAACTACAGACTCATGAGAAGAATCATCCCATACCTAATTTGAATTGCTTCAATTATCTTTACTTTGAAGCTATGGAAGCATGATTTTTTTTATGGAAAGGGAGTGAAAATATGTACGGGCTACCAAAGTCTGAAATATATCTTCACTCAGGAAGGGCTGATTGTTAGACTAAGAAGGTGGTTGAAGCAGATGAAGGATTACGACATCAACCTGCAGTACCATTCAGGTAAGGCTAATGTGACCGCTGATACACTTAGTCGATACCAGTGGCGATGTTCTTAACCAAGGAGTGGCACCTACTAGAAGACGTTGAGAAGCTTGGACTGGAGGTTATACTACCTGGAGATAGAAGGACGGAGCTGGATGCTGATTCAGTATTGATGAAGTTCGAGGCTAATGGACAAAATCAAGATGACGTAGTTTCAAAACGAGGCACTTTGCGGGCTTAGAGATCAAGTGTTGGCTGGAACACTTGAGGGTTTCTAAATTGATCAGCAGTAGAACTCTGAAGAATGGTACGAGACTTTGCGTATCGGCTGACAAACGGAGGAACGAGTTGAAGGAAGAAATGCACCAGTCGCAGTATTCCATATATTCAGGAGCTAATAAGATGTATTGGAATATGCCTCCATTGATTGGTGTTATGGAATAAAGAAGGACAATTCCAGGTATAGGATTAGATGTGAAGTTGTCAACATGAGGAATTTAGCAAGAGAACAACAAGTTTGTTGGAGCCGCTGGACAATTCAGAGTAGAAGTAGAAGCATATGACAATGAACTTTGAGTAAGGATTGCCTTGTTCCCAAGGAGGAAAGGGCACCAATTGGATTATAGAAAACCGACTGACTAAGTCAGCACACTTTCAACGTTGGTTTATCCACTAAAGAAGTTGGCAGCATTGTACGAGAGGCACATTTACCGGATTCATGGAGTACCACGGGACGAGCAATCAGAGAGGTCAATCCAAACGCTTGAAGATGTATTGAGATTTTGCATCTTGGAATTTGACAGGTCTTGGGAAGACCAAATTGCATTTGGTGAAGTTTCTCCTACCAGAGGAACAATCAGTTTCGACGGAGCTGGAAATTGAGGCCAGGTACATCAGGTCATTTGAAGTTTAAGATGCGTTGGAAGTAGCGTACCAGTTAGCTCTACCAGCTAATCTTGAGAATGTGCAACGTCTTCTACGTCACAGCTCAGACGTTACATTTCGGATCCGAGTCACATTTTGGATAATTCAGAACTGAAGATTGGAATCAACCTTTCAGTGCCAAAGAAACCAGTTGCAAGTCTAGTCAGAGATGAGAAGAAATCAGAATTTGAGCCATCACTTAAACTCCTATTCCTTATCTTTTCTTTTTTCCGTTCTAAATTTGACTAATGCTGCTAAGTTAGCCTAGTTTTGCAAGCTATCTCTTTAAATCAAGCTTGATCATGATGATATTTTATTGGGTGCACCCACTAATATATTGTCTAATCAGGACCGGTGCATGATGGTCTGATCAACCTCTGTACTTTTGGTTCGCTTTTGTATTTTCTACATGGATGATATCATAAATGAAACTTATCCCTAAACCGTCTCATCCACGACTGCTTTGGAAATTCTTATTTTTGGACCTGAGTTACGAGTGTAGTACCCGTACCTGTTTGATTCTCCTATCCTATCTTTTAATTTCGAGGACGAAATTTTCTAAGGAGGGAAGATTGTGAAACCCATCATTTTCGTATTTATTTATTTAATAGAATTTTTGTGTTATTAATTAACGTTTTCAAAATTATTATTATTAAATATTATTATTAATTATTTTTGGGTGAAAAAGAATTTTTAAAAATTATAACAACTTGGATTTTTGGATTTTGAGCCCAGACCCAGGCCCGAGCCCATTTTTTAATCTATTTTCTCAATCCTGATCCTTGACCCGGTTTACCTATTAATAAAAAAAATAATAAAATAAAATTTATTTAGGCTGGTCCCGAAGGACCAGCAACTTTTCCACTACTTGGTAAACTGCTACCCATTCGTTTTCCCCCTTTCTCTCCTGACCACTTGTCTCCCCAATGTAACACCCCCACTATTCTTCCCATTATAACTTTCCTTACTCCCACGTATTCATCATCTCACCTCTCTCTCTTCTCGTCAACAGAAGGAAACTTCCCTCTGGAGTAAACAACAAACCTCTTCCTCATTATTTTCCTCACAGAACCCCTTTAGCTCAAATCTCTCTCTCTCATCGAGCTCTCCTCTCTGGAGAAACTATCCAAGCCCTAACCCTAACCCCCCAAATCCTCACCCGTTGGCCGAGCTCCCCTCCGGCGCGCGTGCGTTCTCCCCGAGGCCGACGCCTCCCCACCGTGCGACCCCGACCGCCCAGAGCGCGGTCCCTGTCCGCGCTGACCTTCTCCGGCTTCCCTGCCGCCCGCGGCTCCTCTCCTGCGCCACCAGCGCGCGAGTCCCCTTCTCCGGCGAGCCGACCGCGCCCCTTCTGTCCCCGCGGCCCGACCTACTCCGGCCGAGCGCCGCCTCCAGCGCGCGGATCTCCCCGCGCTGTCCCGAGCTCCGGCACCCTCGCTTCCCCGCTGTTCAGATCCATCCCTGGCCGACCCCGAGCCTCCAGCATCGTCAAGTTCCGCGGTGCCCTCCGCGGTGCCCATTGGCTGTCCCCGTTTCCCGCGGCTCGACGGCTCCCTGATCCGCTGTCCGCATGTTGCCCGTGCGTTGATCCTCCTGTCTGAGCTTCCCCGTACGTTCGCAGCGCATCGTAACGCTGTCCGGAGACTCTCGAGTCCATGACGGCGCGTCCCGAGTCCGAGGCCACCCTTCGGACTCCGTCATCGAGCCTCTCGGTAAATTTTCCTGTTAATCACAGTAGTTCGTCCCTCCCGTAGAGTCTATGATGATAATTTGTCCCCGGTTTCCCTTTGGGAAATCCGGTTAGCTACATAGAAGATTCGGTTAGCTACGTTAGCTTTTGGTGTGGATGGTTTGCGAGATTTTTGTGATGTGGTTGCTGAGATTTTTATGTTGTTGTTTGATTGCGGAAATCTCGGGTATTTCGGGAAGGTTCTGTGGTTGGAAATTATTTCTGTGGTTGGTTTTCGGTGGTTATATTTTCGGGATTATTATTTTGGTTGGAACAATTGCAGGTTGTGGCGCATTTCCCAGTTTTGGGTTGTCCCGAAATAGAGGAAATGCTGCCCAATTTTTTACAAAACTTTATTTAATTTGATTTCAAAATTGGTTTTCGGAATAATGAATTTAAAACTGATTTTTCGGGCGACGACCGTACCGGTCTGTGGGCCCTGGCGAAATACAAACGCACCGGTCCGACCGGGCGTTGAGGTATTAGCTAGATTTAATGTTGGACCGAGTCTGAGACTCCAACTTATATTTTAAATTATTTTTATTTAATAGTTAAGCTATTTATTATAGTTATTTAATTACTGCATTTTATTTAGTAACTTAATCGTTTCCTCTTATTTTTTTATGTAAAAAGAATTGTACCGGGCATAAGCCCATAACTCTAGGATGATTAGCTGTGCCCATGTATTGTTTAGCGTAGGTTTTACTTTATTTTTCTGGGTGGATGTTGATCTTGGGTGGTATTTTGATTAGACGTATAAATCGTAGTTAGAGCATAATTTTATAATTAATCAAGAATTAATTAAATGGATAAAATATTAGTAAATAACTAGTTCATGATTTATCACTATAAGAAACTATAATTTTATAAATATATTACAAAAACACAAAGTTTTCCAAAGTTAATTGGTCCTTGTTATTATTTCCAAATAACCAAATTAATCGGTTTAATCAACGCACGTAGTTGCGACGTAATCGTTAGCTGTAAATTAATACAACTTAAAACCTGACTAGGATTTACTACTAGAGATTGCAACTAGCACACTTAGTCTGGTTATTCAAGGTTCTAAGTCGAGTTCTCAACTGTAGGAACTCGAAGTTACACCTGACGTTCCTCCTCGGTACCGACTCGTCTATCCAGTCATTCTAAAACAAAGACAAGTACATTTATGTTGATTACAATTGTTTAATAATCACTTCACTGCAATTTTAAACCACTATTCAAACACGAACTCCTTCGGGAGTATTGACTGTACTGTTGGGGACTGGGGGAGTAGAGTAATGTTTATGACCACATCCAAATTACTGTAACTGACTGTATTAGCTTTCCCCTCTTCACACGGGGACAAGCCATACCGTATCGCTAGATACTACTGTAACCCAAGCCGGTCATATACATTGCCTATTCACATCACTGTACTGTATTGTTTCAAAACTGTTCATCTTCAAACTGTTTAAAAGTGCATGATTTTATTGTTAAATTAATTGTCAAAATTAGCATGAATTGTACTTTGCTCCCTCCTGACTAGAGAACCAACATTTTAGGTATCACTGATGAGGCTTTGTTCCGCGATATTTTCCGAGGTCCCAACTAGAGGACGATGATCTCGAGACTGATGAGCTGGTTGCCTAGATTTTTTTTCTTCTTTATAATTCATGATGTTTGTGGAAAGCAATGTACTTCAGATGTATTTTTCATTTTATTGTAAAAAGTTTTAAACTATTCGAATTATTAAAGTTGTGGCAATTAGACTGTGTTGTTTTATTTACCTGCATGAGTGATACAGCTTACTGCCGCCGTCTCAACAACGGTGCAGGCTGGGCATGATCTGATTCGACCCAAGAAATTGGGACCGGGTCGTGACATTTAGATTAGCTGTTTTTATCCAGTTAGTTACTTCATGTATTTCTCTATTCTTCCGTCTATTGGTAGTGGATTTGTGTCCACCGGACTTGACCCTTGATATTCAATTATATTCATTATTATTCAGTTCATGTCTTTTTTTTATTGATCTTGATTGTGACATGATTATTCTGTGGATGAGATATAGTTACTATGAGATTCTAGATTGCCGTGACTTGTGTATAGACAGCGCACTACCGCCGACACTACGGCGTAGGCTGGACATGGACACGCCGACACTACCTGTGCCTGCACATAAAAACTATGTGGGTGTCAGTACTCAACTGTACAGGTGGAGTGAGCTTCTCGCCCACCCATACAAAATCGATACGTTCATTTACTTTGTGCAACGTAACCCTTTTTGATTGTCTTTCTACTCTTGCCTTAGGATCAGTTTTAGGACATAGACGTCTTGCCTATTTTGTGTCTCTAGACCCTTCTCGTGTCAACAACGTAAACTTATTAAGTTGTGCTTGCCTTTCGGCCCATACTTAGAGATGCAACTACATGATAGTACTCAATTTCCATGCGACCGTGCTATAAGTCCATTGTGCCATCAACGTGGTCGTATCACGAGACCTATTTGTGTGTCCATATTGAGGCCGTGCCTCACAACTCAGTATGACTTATCCATGTTTTCGCATCGCGACCCTTTTCTGTTTTAATCATCCACTGACTCAATGGAGACTTGTGAACTTAGTGTCACTCGACCAACTTTGCCTTACGGCACTTTCTGACTTAAACTCGAAACGACTCAAATCCAACTTATGCAACTCTATGCCAACAACTTAATACTCGACGACACATCTCGTGCTGAAGCATGATGTTTATGTTGCAGCCAAATATTAGGCCCAAACATTATGTTCTGATCGTACACACCTTCAACTCGACTCACTCATACCGTACACACAACACTCGACTCAATCCAAAGGCATGCACGTGGATTGCCTCTAATATGCCACTACAAGAAAATATATCTTTCCCAACGTTTATTTACTCGACGTTTATGTTAACATCGGCTTAGGTATGATATACCGTCGCTTTGCAGTAAACGTTGATAAAAAGCAACATTTTTTGTTAAACGTTAGGAATTACTGACGTTTATATCCCGATATTTATTGTTACGTCGGCATAGACATGATATGCCAACGTTTCGTAATAACTGTCCCAAAAGTAGCCGACATTTATAATGAATATCCAAAATTTGTAACTTATTTATATAAATGTCTGTTGTGCTGACTAAAAACTGAAAGCAATGAATAAGGAAATCGTGGATTTTTGATACATGGCAAAGAAAAAGAAACCAACACTAATTAATATTTGGTTTTCTAATTTGTTTCCTTCCAATATTTTCTCTTCTTATTTATTTCCCCCCTAAACCCCCATAAGCTCTCACGTACCAAAGAATCCTTCCCATCTCTTTGATCTTATTTTTGTGCCCCTAAACCCTAGCCAGTGGTGCCTAAGACTAGCCGGTAGCCATGTACCCTAACGACGACCACCCTAGCCGCGACTACAAATCCTATCCGGTGACCAACCTATCCGGCATCCCCAAACCCTAGACGGTGGTTCCAAACCGTACTCGACAGCCCCAAACCTTCGGTTGCAGAATTTGAAGTGAATAAAGGCATCACCTACGGATTTTCCTTCACATGTAAGTATTTAATGACATTTTACTGAATTTGATTACTTGTTGCCTATTTTTTTTGTTTCGCATGAAGTTTTTTGTTTGTTGATTCCAATTTCCCCAGACATATTTAATTGGTAATGATAGTTCATGTTTCTCTGCTTCATGATTTATACTACAAGTCTGGGATTCCAATTTATAATACCAATCAGAACCTAATTCAACTTGAAATTATATAGCCAAGTTCCATTGAAATCTTTATTTTCCTTGAAATTGTATACATGGGTATAGCAGAACTGGTGTCGCATCCGCACTGAAACTGGAAAAAAGGTATGGAAGCCGGTTACAATCAAATAACCAATATGTCTTTATAGGCATAACTACTTCTCTTTACTCTAAAACTTTGTTCTGTTTACTGTCAGATTGCATCTATAAACCTCTTATAGGTAACATGAATGAACAATCTCATTATTGTGTGTTCTCCCCAAAGTACATATTGATCAGGTTCTTGAATGTTAAATCTATTAGAAAATTAGCTCGTGTCAGGCCGCCACAAGGTAGTACATGCCACATTCATATCCAAATAGTACAAAGTGCAGTGTTGTGGACTAATGCTTAATTTCCCTTCTTTGTTTGCTTAAAATTAAAGCTCAAAAGTGACAATTGAAGAAGTTCCAAAACAAAAAGCTTATATTACAGTTCATACAAACTTCAATCATTAGTAAGCTATATTCAGTGTTTAACAAGAAGGATATGACAAGGATTAAGTGTGGAAATAGATATCAACAATGGAAAAATTAGGATACTTGGACTTCCATCATTTAGCAGCAGGTCATGAAGAGACAATTAAGATATTTAAGCATATCCAATCACGATTGTAGGAATTTAAGATTAGATAACTACCTGAAACAGAATTGGTCACAAACAAGGGGAAAACCTTAAGAAAATGACTAGGGACTATGTGTTGACAAGACAAAGATACAAAACATGGCTATTTGGATACAACATCATTTCTGGCATGTCTGTGTATATTTTGGAGTATCTGTCTTGCATGAGCATAGAGAAGACACGACAAAGATACGGACATGACCACAGGGATGCAACACCAGTTCTACTATACCATGTATACCTATAAGATTCCTATAAAGACAGATTGGTAATTCAACTTGAAATTCTATAGGTTCTTGTAACCAGAATTCCATACTTTTTTTGAAGTTTCATTATACTGCTACAATATCTAATCATTTTTATAGCCTTCATTGGCATATTAGTAAAGTGATACTAGTCGATTGGATTCAGAATTTTTTGGTGGTTGAATTCTTTTTTTTCTTGGTTATAAATTGAACATTAGATTGGTTTTATAATTTTTTCATATCCAAAAGTTGATTTCCATACTTGATCACTATCTTTCTTCAGTTTTTTGCTTGATATGACTAAAAAAGTAAACTTATTCTATATTATTGGAAATTAGTAATGCAAAATTGAGTAACTTGGCTAGAATTAGGTAGAAAATTGGTGTCTTACTGCTCATTTTCTTTAGAAACTATTAGTTTGGTTGACTAAATTATAAAGAAGTTGGTTTGCTCTGGTTTTACAAGTTTCATCTTATATTACTCTTGTAGAAAAGTGATGTTTCAGTAACCTGTACCGAATTTGTTAAGTTATGTTTCATCTTGAAAAGTTATGTTTTAGTAATCTATACTAAATTTATAGCTTAGACTAAGCTTATACTACTCTAATAGACTAAATTTCAGTAATTTGTACTAAACATGATAAGTTGTGTTTCTAGCTTACAGGTTCTTCCTTCCTCCTGAGATTGGCCTTAAAAGTCCAAATTCTTCTTATCTTAGTATCATTTTAACTTTTTTATTTTTATTGCCAAGTTTCTCAAAGTATGTGTCACCTTAGGATTTTGCAAGTACGAATTTCGAAGGGATACTTAGCAACATCATACAAGTTGCCAAATAACCTAACACAATATAACCTAGAATTGCTAGGTTGTAGACTGTGAAATTGTATTTTAGAATGTTGAAATTAGTGTTTTGGTGGTACAATGGACCAAACATAAAACCAAAATAGGATGCAAACACCAAACTTGGACTGTGAACTTGAATAGAGAAATTATACATATGGCATAGGGCTTAATACATAAAATGGAAATTAAAATTTGCTTCTCCTCACAGATGTCTTCACCATTGCCTCTATCCTTTTATGGGAACTTTTACCAATAGCGTGTATACCATCTCCATTAGGCGAATCATTTGACCCATTTGAATACCGTTATTCTCGATCTATCTGCCTTTTGAACACTTCCATCCTTTCCGAAAGGGTAGCCTGCTCAAAGTTAGTCCTTTATCGCGATTGATGTACATAAGCCATAACCTTTATAATCACAATAATTCCATGAAAACTACTAGTAATTTTTAATAAGCCAAATGTTATGCATAAACCAAATGCTACGCTTGGATCCAAAAGGGACAAATCAGTTTCTGATCGAAATAATATTAAGAAATGCTTTTGGTTCCTGCATATAACATCGAAAAATATCTTCAGTATGAAAACATTGCTTGGAGGAAAAATATAGTAAGATTGTAAAAGCATGTAAAAGAAAAGAAAACTTATCTAATTGTAGATAATCCAATCGACATGGTGATTACTATTTCATTAATTCCAAAATTTCTAAGAAGCAACATATGAAATGCTTAAAATTATACCTAAATATATTAAAAAAACATTTCTAATTTTTTTCTAATTTAGTAACAAAAAATTGTTTTCCGATACCAAAAAAGAATCCAATCTCCAATCCGAAACCGCAGATATCGTTGATCCCGATACTCATTGAAAGGGTTTGATTCCGATTCCGATTCCGATACCACAAACCTTGGTTGTAATATGAAATAGGGCAATTTCCATTGTTTGGTTCGGAATTGTAGAACATTTAATTAGATTGTAGACAAACAAATATAACCACATTCGAACTTGAGATGTGCACACTCAGCCCAACTTACCTGTCAAAATAAATATAGCTAGGGTTCAATGCAACTGCACAAGAAAGCAGGGATGCCAAAGTTGCTCATACTGGCAAACCCCAAGAAACAACAACATTCTCACCCATGTTCTAATTTGAATATAAGCATTAGAGAATATTGCTTCACATAAGCTAATATTTACAGGTTAAAATATGTACCAATAAATAAAACATGTACCTATAATTGATTTGATTTGTTAGATTTTAACATGAATTCATTCACAGAGTTTCAGATTTTTAGTCAAGTTTGTGTAGGATGTTTAACTAAGAACCAATAAATAAAATTTATAAGATGCATCAAAAGGAACTTGTGACTTAAAGAAGACAAGGGCAATAGAAACTTTCATTTCTCCCACATTGGGAAGGGTGCAATTTGGACTCATATAAAGGTGAAGTAGATGAATAGACACCTAATACTACTAAATTATCTTACTTCGCAATTTAAATATATGAATAAATTAGATAACTTGTCTTTTTAACTTGTCATTTTAATATGGATAATACAAATGCCATGGATCAGATGTGGAAATTTTTGATGGAGTCAAACTTGTCTCTTCCAGCTGCACCAGTAGCTCCCTCCAACCATGATGCTAACAACATTTCCCAGGTCAAGCCCAAAAAAGCACATTAAAACCAGCTAAGCTTCACTGTTGTACTGTCACATTCCACTTTTTTTTATTCTACATAGCTATATACAATTCATGTTAGTTTTCATGGTTATATGTTCATGGTAGCTTTGAAGGGACTTCTACTGTGAAAGTGTTTGAAATGCAATTAGTATGGATGTGCCAATACTTTATCCCGATTAGCTGAGTATATATAGAATTGGGTTAAATGGTAGAAAATAAAGGCTTTTATGACCTATTTTTAGCTGGACGTTGAATACGGCACAGAACAACGACACAAACATAATCTCTATTTTGGTGTGTCTGGCCTAATCTGTTTTAGAGTGTCCATGAATTGTCTAATACATGTCCAACACGACATGATCATAATTTTTGGAGTGCCTATGCTTTTGCTACTCATTCATGACCCCCTCCAGGAAACATTAATAGTTTTGTCAAAATGGGACACAACATTCCTTCCCAGGATGCACGACATCTTAGTGGTCTACGTTGCACAGGTTGCACAAAATTTCACATGGTTTCCTTATACCTTCTAGAGGTGGGTATTGATAATGATATCTTCAATACTAAATTGTGAATCTCGTAGTAGGCTTGTCAAAATGGGAAACATTTTGGACTCTGCATGTAATGATCAAGACATCATAGCAAAGGGTGTAAGTAATAATAAGCCTATCCACATCAACAAATAGTGTTATCGATCATAAGGTGTTTTATTTTTACATGAACGTGTTCTGATTCTTTTGAATATTATGAGTGACCCTCTGTTAATTCTGTGCAATGTGATTAGTTGAGATTAAATTTAGAAGATTCTTCTGAATATTATGAGTGAACCTCTGTTAATTCTGTGCAATGTGATTAGTTGAGATTAAATTTAGAATCATCAGAATAAGAGAGTTATGTTGCATGAATATTATAGAAACATGAGACAACAAGATAGAAAATTAAAAATACATCAGCAAGACAAATTTAGATCGAACAAGGTATTAGGTAAAGAAAAGGGTGGGCGTTGAAAATAAATATATATAACATATTCACTTTAATGTCTTTGCCTAAACCAGAAACAAAAAAAAGGTTAATAGATGGGGAGATTTGAGAAAGAATTAAATAATTCTTTACCACTAGAAATGAAAAGACTATTTCATATATGAGTGGATATACTTAGTTGAATGGTAAAAGACTATTTAAAAATTATGAAATTTGTACCTAGTGCTTAGCAGAATTTGGAGAACCCTAACAATATTTTTTTCCAAGCTGCTGTTGCCATGAGTCCTAATTTTGGCACTGGAAAAACCCTTGGTTTTAATCCTTTTGTATATTCCTGAGTTGCAAATTTACAAATCAGGATATCACAAGGATATTGAAAATCCCATAGTAAACTCAAAATATACAGCTAATCCAAACATTGCAACTCCTACACTAGTTTTTCTTATTAGAAAGTTTAGGTATCATTCATATTCATATATAGAGTTCGTACATATACAATATGGAGATTTAGGTAGTTTGGGTATTCATTCAACTATATATTTTGACCATTATTAGAATATAGCTTCAAAATAACTTTGTAGTGTTACTATTTTGCATGCTTATAATTATATAGACATCTTATTTTATTTTTTCCTCTTAGTTGTCACTCTATTATGTTCATTAATCCATGATCTCATGTCTATGGATAGGGTGAAAAAGAATTTAGCAGATGAGAATGTCAACTTGCACGGTTTGTACTATTAAAAAAACATTCACTTTTGACTTGTATGTCCTAATTTTAATAGTTCTCATCTTTTTTTATAGGTTTTGTGCATGGTTAATTCACTTATGTGCGTTCATGAAGATGACCTAATTTTTTTTACTTTCAATGGACTAGTATTTGGGAGAATGAGTAAAGGTAGACTATTGACATGTACAGAAATATTTTGGTTGGTTGATTGGTTGTGGATGCATTTATATATTCGTGAAGACTTTTAAATTTTTTTATACCAAATGGTAATTGTGCATATATATTATATGTGATTGTAGCAAATATTGTATTTTTTATTAGAAAAAATGTTTATTTTGTTGTTCTTTATATGTGTGCAAATTTCAATACTGAGATAAAAGTTGGAAATATTTTCCAATCAAATGTAACAAATTCTAATATTTTGTGAAAATATTGGAAAAGTTAAATTCTCGACACATTTGCTAAAATGTTGAAATTTTTTCCTATGTAAACAAATTCCAACATTCTGAAAAAGTGGTTAAGTTCGCGATGTGTTTGTTAAAACGTTGGAAAGTTATCATCCATTTAACTAAACCTTAATATTTTTGGAAAAGGTTGGGGATGCAAATCCCAACAATTTGCAAAAGGTTGGGAATGAAGTTCGTTCCTGACCTTTTTAAAAAATGTAGGGAAAATGTCAGCCATTATTGCACAATTACCGACGTTTGTAAAGGTTACTGCAAATCACAACGTTTATCTGGGAATGGTTGGGAAAACAAATCCTAACGTCTTACAGAAACTTTGGGAATGAAGATGGTTAACCGACATTTTTTAAACCGTTGGGTACGTGTCTCCCATTATCGAACGATTCTCGACGTTTAGTAAACGTTGCTACAAACGTCGCCATAACCTATGCCAACGTTTAGCACAAACGTCGTCAATTCCCAACTAGAGCAACGACGACGTTTACAGGAAACGTTGAACAAACGTCGGCTAAACCTACGCCAACGTTTATGCCATTTTTTCGACGTTTATAAAACGTTGGGAAAACCCAATTTTCTTGTAGTGTGCCGACATCTATATGAAATAGTCACTTGCACTACAAGCTGTTTTGGACTTATAGCTTTGTTATTCAGTGACCCTTTCAACGCAAGTAACGAGCCCCGCTGAAAGTTACCGAATGACCTGAGAATTACTCCCAGCGCGGCTATACCGTGTTTTCCCCTAGGCCAAAACGGTCCCATGGCGCCCAGGGATGCCGCTCGTGGAAACAATTTGTAATATTGATTAGTTAATTATTACGGTAGAACATTTATCTGATTTAAATGGTGATTTTTAGAATGTTATAAATAATTGATTAGTTAATTATTATGGTAGAACATTTTAAGTCATAGTTGAGTTATGGAGTACAAGGTGACTAGAAATCATGGCACGGATAATGTAATGGCGTTCCTTGACTAGCGTATTAGCCATGATAGGGAATGCTGAGCCATACGTGTGTTCTAACTAGGAAAACCAGGCCAAGTTGCGACTTAACCCTTATCGAAGATTTATTTATTTATTAATTATATTATTGAGTTTTATGGAACCCGGTTATACCGAACTAGTCCAGATTGGACCAAAAACAAGTCCAAGCCCATGTAGTCATGTGGTACGTCTAATGACATTTATGTTAATGTATTTTGGTATGAGTATGTTGTATTCCGTTTTAATGATCTAATGAATATTTTCTAAGTATTCGTTAATTAAATATTATAAATATCATTATTAGTTGATATTCAATGATATTTGTATAAAATAGGTCCTTGTACATTTTTATGATTATTAGACTGTACATAATGATATATACACCATTATTGGTTTATTGAATTTCGTTATCATCATCATCATCATCATCATCATCATTATTATTATTATTATTATTATTATTATTATTATTATTATTTATTATTGTTGAAATAGTTTATTATAGGCTATTTCATGTTTTATGAAATAAATATGTATGTACACATCTTATATATATACCATGTACTTGAAAAAGTATTTTAAGATTTCTCCTAGATTTTATGGAGTAACCATATATATATAAATGTATAGTATATATATTGGAGTAAGAATAATTGTAGATTCGTTTTAGGAATGATGTATACATATTTATCTATATACATAAACACATGTGTACCTATATATATAAATACCAAAAAGAAATAAATGGAAAAGAAATAAAAAAAAAAGAAAACAAATAAGTAGAGGGGATCCCAGCCCATCCCAGGCCTGAGCCCCCCAAGCTTCCCAGAGCCCAGCCCAAGTCAGGCTCCCGACCCCCCCCCCCCCCCCCCCACCCTCGAACACAGGGAACCCCTCATTCTCTCGCGCCGCTTCTAAACGAGAGAAAGCGCGAGAGAGGATAAAAAAAACCCTAACCCTAACTTGAATCCACGCCCCCTGGTGACCACGACTGTGTGTGCCACCCTGTATCGCCGTGACAAGCGCCGGAGCGCCGCCAAAGCCGCTGTGGCCGATCGAAAATAGAGCAATGCTCTGTTTTGTCGACAGCAGGTACCCTATATTCCCGATCCTTTTTCGTAATGAATATTCGATCAAAACTAGAAGTATCAACTCCTATGTGTAGTCAACCTATACCCCATCTAATCCTAGTAAATAGTTCCGAGAATCGTAGGATAACCTATCCGAGATATCGACGAAAAGTCGACAAGAAACAGTTTTGAAAACAGTCTCAAATCAATCCCAAGTAGCTCTGTTTGGAGATCGATTTCTGTCAACCCATCAGTAATTTCAAAAACAACTTGAACAGTATTTTAGATCAATTATAGCCCTTCAAATCTCTTTTTGTAGTTCCTGGTTTCATCGTATATGTACAAAGAAAATTGATTTCCAAAATTAAGAAAAACTCGCAACAAAATAGTTTAAAAATTAGAATTTATCCCGATACGACGTACGTCCCGCCAAACCGGATGACATGGTCACGAACCGAAAGCATCGAAAGGTGCGTATCGACTTCATGGACGTGTGGGCTTTGGCGGAATTCAAATTGGTTGCGTGTGTGCGACGAATTTGATGCGCATCCGTCGAAATTTACCGTATCGGCCTCTTTGCATATTTTTCAATTACTTTGTGTACGTTCGTCAGATCGAGACAAAAATTATGCCAATAGGACCGTATCATTTTTCTGGTCTTGTATGCCAAGTTTGGTCCAATTCTGAGACAGTTGATCGGATCGCCGTTTTGCGGGCCCTACGATCCGACTCAACGGGCAATTTCGTGCACGGCCCACCGGAATCCAAAATTGGATATACTGTTGGGTTTATATCATTAAAACAAATCCATAGACATATAGTTTGATGACTTTAGAGACCACTGACTCTGGCATGTTTTTCGGTACAAAGCGGGTCCAAGGACGGACATCGTTTTGGCCCAAAATGACCGTTTTGCCCCTGTGTCCAGAATTGGACTTAAGGACAGACAATTCTAGCTAATTTGACTATTCTGAGAACATTGGTAATGTCTATTTTAGCTTACGGAGACATTTGTGAGGTTTGTACTTTATAGCTTACTAGTTGACGGTATATTGTTGGTTCTTCGTGCTACCACCAGACGAGTATATCTTGCCTCCCTCTACAGTTTATCTCATGCTTATATTATTCTCCTTTAGTTATATATTATCATTTAGCTTTCTGGAGTTGATTTAGTTGACATGCCTCTTCTGCTTGTTGACACGCTTGCCACACGGAGATTAGTATCATGGATTTTGTTTATACTTCTTGACTGTCGTTTATGTGATTTACCATGCTTGTGACCTGATTTCATGAGTACTAGCTGGACGGGTAAATATCTTAGTAGACATGTGGACTACCTAGAAATATACTTAAAATGTCTATTTTTGACTGATAGCAGCTGCACACGACATGTGCAGGGTGCCGAATTTACCCTCCTAGTCGTTCACATGTCGAAACCGATATTTCAACACACGTAGATAGTTTATGTTTTCTTGCTAGTAGATCATTTATGAGTACTTGTTCTCGTGTCCGTGTTCATAGTACTTGTCAGTTTCTATCTCGTTCCTGGTTATTTCTTTATGCATGATAAATTGTTAGATATGCATGTTTTATGTATCTTGCTAGTCTTCTGAGGACCTGATGATCTCTTCAGGTAGCAGATTGTACGAAGTTAGTTAGCTGAGCATGTGGTAGTCGATTACATCTGTATGATTCAGGTATTTTTTTTAGTGATATTGCTTTATTATCTTCTCGTGCTCATATGATATATCCTGCTTGTTAGCCTAGTTTCATAGACTCATGTTATTCTTGGAGTCTAATCGGACAATATGCTAGTGGGATGCAGACGACCCATAATGTTCATTCATGTTTTATATTCTTATTATGGATTGAGATATAGTGTTGCCTTGCCATATTAAACCCATTACATAGTCCAGACTACGTTTACGTATTCGGGTTGGGCTGGAATCCACTCGATACATAGGTGGCTTATTTACGAGCTCACGTCTGAAAAGCGGGTGCGGGTCATGACACAATTTTACCTTGTATAAGTTGTCCAATGACCATGCAGACTTGACTCAAACTGACGTCTTACACATTCATTCTTCTTCTAGTGTTACCAACTACTCAGGACCAAGTTCAAAACTTTTCACATTTGAGACCACCTCGACGACCCATGGTCTCGAGGATTCTTCCATGTTGCCCTATCATTCTACTCAAAAAACTCCATTTGAATCAACCGCGGCTCGTGCCTTAAAATACTAAGTCTGTGTCATCGTGCCTTAAGCCAACTTGAACTCTATGTGACACTACCACCTAAGTCATACTTTATATGATGGGCCTTAAGATCATAGGGCTATGTGGTTATGACAACTGCAAAAAACATGGGACAGTGCTTGCTATGACTTTGATAGCTTAGCATAACTTAGCCTAATTTAATCGTGCAACAACTTGACGAGCAAAGGTTGCATCAAGCCTCCTAGACTTATGCCACAAGCCGTGCGTTGCAGCTTAACTCGTAGGACAGGCAATGGCTATTCCAAGCCTTAGACGATGGGGCCGTACATGCTTTATCAATCGTTTATGCGGACGACGCCTGTGACTTAGGCTAATTTTTAGCTTTGTGGCAAATTAGACCAACTTTGCTTCTCTCAAGCCACGGGACGAAGGATCGAGTGTCATTTTGAAAGCCTTCATGCAATATTTCTAAGCCGACCATGGGATATTTTTCCATGTTCTAACTCACTCGACCCAACTTGGGATTATTCCCTTAGCTATGTGGATTCGTCTCTTTTATTATCAAGCCTACTTGTGCATTTGAAGTTTTTATTTTATTAGTGCGAAGGCCAAGATGTGGCAAGTTCACTGAAGCCACCCATCTGAGTGAGGAGTCGTCTCGACCGAGCAGGTCTTCGAACAGCTGTTGCATGGCAATGTCTGAATGCCATCGGCGTTCCGATTTCTCCGATTGAGTGAGCGGGACGGGGCACTACAACCTCAGCATCCTACATGAACCATTTACGACAAGTCATACTTGACTCCCCTAGATATAAATCTTGTATCCTTTTTATACTATGTCTAAGTATAATTTTGTGGACAAAATTTTGTATGGTAGGTAGGATATGAGCCCCCTAAATTTAGCGGCTCTTTTAAAAAAATTCAAATGAATTATTTTCCATAAATAATTTTATTATAGTTAGTTTGATCATTAAATGTACCTTTCTGTGACTTTGATTTTTGGAGTGCCAGGGATGTCAATATCTCAGAACTTCCTTCATGATTTTTACAGTAGACAAGATTATCTTTATTTTGATATATCATGTCCTACTCAAACTTGTTCTCTTATATTCTATTTAAAATGTACAACTTTCTGGTCAATTTAGGTTAATTGACCAACTACCGAAAAACTTGAACAAACTTCCAATTTTATTTTGGGACTCGACATCGATCCAACCAAATTGACCCAATATTTGATTTTGACATATTTTGATTCTACTACGCACATGCCACTTGTGTGCCATCCAATTGAGCTCCCGTATGCTATTATTTCATCAATAATCAAAATTGATCTAACTTGTAGTCATGATCGCATCAAGCTCATACCTAAACCAATTGAACCCAAACCACCTAGCCCAAATGCTTGTGACCCCCTCATGACACACCTAAATACCACCCACCAATTTTTTCCTCTACAACACACCAAACATCAATTTTGGCACACCAAATCCTATTTTTCATCCTATTTAATTTTGAATTTAGTCATGAGTATTTTTGGCTAGACACAAACCTTCCCTTCCTCTTTACCTTGGTCTTTCCCACCCAAAGTTGGTGTGTGCCGCTAGAGCACAACCACTCCCTTCCCCTTGTCCAATCACAACCCCTAGTAACCCTCAATCATACAATTTTATCAAATTTTCATCACCACCACTCAACCCACACTCAACTTAAAACCCTAAACTCTATATACTAACACCCCCTTGGTGCCAGCAGCCACACCCTTCCAACAACTTCTCCACCCTACACTCTAACCCTAACAGTACATCCCCTCCAATATTTTCTGCTTCTCCTCCTCTTCTAAAACTTAAAGAGTAAACATCTCCTCACACTCTACTTTTCTTTTATTCAGATCTTCTTTCTTCCTCCTCTCCTCCTTCTTCTACCCATGACTGCTGCTGGTGTTTTGGCTGATGCCCACGTACCCTCCAACACCGGCGACTACCTGGAGGAGACCTACCATCGTCGTTACCCTAGGCAGCCCCGTGCGGCTGTGCGTGCAACCACGTTTCCCCCGTGCAACTATCGCGACCGCTGCTGCTACACTCGTGCAGTTCCTTCATCGTCATCATCGTGCATGGCCATACAGCTCCTACGCTGGTGCAGCCATCACACGCATGCATCCAGTCTAGTGCAACATTACTGACAGCATGTAAGCAAACAGTCGCAGTAGCAACGCTATGGTGTCGCCCATGTGCGGCCACGCCTCCGACCGTCGTGCCACCGCAGCACCCTCTACTGGCCACCGACGATAACCCATGTGCTACCCCCTGGCCAGTGACTAGCTCACCGTGCAAATAGTGAGGCAATTTCAATATTTTTGTAAAATTCCAGGCATGACACGCGTTTTAAAAAGTCAACATGCATGCCTCGGGACCGCAACTTCCTGCACATTTTTTAAAAAATTTGACCCTTGGATCTTCGATCTCTTTTCTCCATTGCAATCTTGGTATATACCCTTTCGCTCACCTAAAATTTTAACCGTTAATTCAATCGTTTGATAGATCAAAACTGGTCACCAAGTTGACCATTTAAATTGTGTTATTTTTGGACAGTTTCATGAAGCCAACTTCGTCGATTCATGTCTCCGCCATCGTACCTCCGTTTGATGCGCTAGCAGTTCTTTGCACTATAGATATAACCACCTTCGTGTTATAATTTTTTTTAGCATCGTAGGATGTCGTTTGGTTGGTTGAAATCGACGCCAAAGTTAGCCTCTCAAAACTGTGGTTTCCAACTTGTAAAATTCTTATTTTGGACCCCGGGACTTCGAATTCCAATTCTGATGCCACCAGTGGACTTGTGGTATCGCTCTGGCATAAATTTATATATAATTTGCTGAGTTTGGAGCAACATGGCCCCAATACGCTTTTCTGTGCAAAATCAGGTACTTTTATCCGATTCAACAGATCATTTTGAGATCATCTCATCAGAATCCAATTCTGGATATACCGTTAGGTTCGTGTCATCATGCTAGACTTGTTGACATATATTTTTCTAGATTTAGAGGACTTTGGCTCCGGCACATATTTTCGTGCAAATCGGGTCCCAACGTCCGGGTCAACGGGTCATTTTGAGATCGGATCATCGAAATCCTATTCAGGATATACCTTTGGGTTCGTATCTTCATTCTGGACTCATGAATATATAATTTGTTATGTTTAGTGGACTTGTATCCTGGTACATTTTTTGGTACAAAGTAGGTCTAATAGCGTAATTATTTTGACCCAAAATTACTGTTTTGTTCCTGTATCCAAATTGGAGTTATGGATAGGCTATACTAGCTAATTTGACCATTCTGAACACATTGATGATGTTTGTTTCATCATCCGATAATTTTTGTAGATTTTTCTTTATGTATCACCCTCAATTATAATTAATTCATATTGATCTTCGTATTTCGGAATCCGTACGTAAAAACTGAGATCAGTCGATTATAGTGATATCATATCGCTGAAATTGACTAGACAACCATGTGGTTTGCCAAAATAATATTGTTGACCTTACAATTTATCATCTTGTCTCAATTTACATGTCGTAGGTTTTGCTGTACGAGAAACGAGATACAAACTTAATATTTTGAATCTACCACTTATATTATTAGCAATAGTGATCATAGCGACTAGTGTGGCCTAGTTCTAGACATGTAATTAACAATTGTCGTAAATAAGCCAAGGTAATAGGTGACTAGAAATGACCTAAGCTCCCCAGGTGGGAGTTATTAGTAATACGTGTACTATAGTGTGTGATATATATTTGGTTGTGATTTAGGTTGATAGATATTTGCATGGACTATGGTTCTCATGGATAGTGGGATAGACTTTGGTACTGTAGTCTCAGCACAGTTCAGACAACTCCAGGCAAGTGTACCTTGCCATTCTTGTACTTCAATTATCATATCTAATTCTTAAATATTTATTTTGTTTATGTTAATGTATCACCTAGGGTCGTATTCGGTACTTCGCATTCGAATCACATTCGGATGTCGTTGGACGTTAGTGCCAACGAGTATCGATGTTAGATACTTACATTCTCGTTACCACGACAATTCGTTGCAGGGTACGTCAGACCCTAGGACATGTTCATGGTTACTACATGTTGAAGGACTCCCATACTTGACTACATCTTGTTATATGGAGGACCGTGTTGATACTAGGACGATGACTTGAGATTTTTATACTGTATTTACTATTATGACTCGTTGTCTTAGCAAGAGGTTCTGGCCAAGCATCTCGTAGATACGATTCGTGAAGTCACTTGGATGAAAAGAACATACACCATGCACTTGGGCTACTTTCCCTCTTGTTACCATTGCCTCTTATCCAGAGCCTCGGAGATTCATTAGTTACCATAGTTCCTTACCGGAACTGGAGAGTTTTCATTAGTTACCACAATTCCTTATCGGAAGTGCAGAGTTTTAATTAGTTACCAGAGTTCTATATCAGATCTTCAGAGTACACCGTGACAGCCCGCGTGTTCGAGTGATGTTTCTCAAATTACATTTTTATATTAGTTGGTTATGTTAGATTCACCCACTTTATCAGTCTTACTTTACTTTATTTATTCATTTATTATTGTCGTACACTTGGCCTATATATTATGTATCTTGTTGTGTCCCTCTGAGGACCTGGTTTCCTTCTAGGTTGGCTGAGTAGGTTTTGTTGAGCACCTTGCTGGATTGTTGATGGTATTTATTTTATTACATGTATTAAATCTTTCAGAGCTATATGTTTTATTTACTGTTATTTATATATATGCTTAGTAGCCTAGATTTTATAGACTCATATTATTATTTTCTAGTCTATTCGAGCAAGTATGAGTATTGGGCTGCAAACTATTATTCATATTTTCCTTTCTTATGTTTTTGTTACTTGGATTAAGATATAGAGTTGATGTAGTGATAGTTACACCATTTTGAACAACTTATACGTATTCTCTTCGGACTAAAGTCTGGGTGAATACGTAGCTGGCCAATGCCACATAGATCGGTCCCCCGTATTTTGGGATGGGGGGTGACAGTCTATAAGTGGAGGAGATGAGATAGGAGGTTTGCTAGGTGCTGGTCAAGAGCTTGTAGTCGATTGTGTCACTAGGAGTAGGGGTGTGCATATTTGGACCAAATCGTAACAAACCAAACCGTATCAGTTGATTTTTAACCAAACCGATGGTCCAATCAGTTTGGTTCGATTGGGCCATTTAAAAAACTGACCGATTTGGTTCAGTTCACGGTTTGGTCATTTCAAAAACCGCTTAAATCGAACTAAACCGAACTTAGTTAGTAACAATATAAAATTAGTTTTATATCTGGTCCAACTTATCTATCTCATGATTTGGAGTCATTGGACTTTGGAATATGAAAAGACGGTTGCTCATATTCTAAAATCTCTGACTCCCTCGTTCTCTCTCCCTAACAATGTAAACATATGTTATCTAGAGTGACCGGTCCAGGTTTTTTCTGGCTACTCAAGGTAACATATGTTTAATTTCTATCTTCAATTCATAAATCTATTAGGTTAAGGTCTATCTTCGAAAATTATTTTGGATTTGTGGAAAAAAATTTATTATGCAAGTGATTTACTTAGAAGATTACTATCCACTTTAGTATCTCATATAAACATCTTCCAAACATGAGATGGTTATGATTTATTTTTGTGTGAATTTACATTGTAAAACACTTTTATATACTTGAAATTTTTTGTCTAATGAAAATCGATCAGTCGATCCGATATCCAAGTCGAACCAAGTCGATCGATTTCAAAACCGAATCGACCAATTGGTTGGTTTGGTTTGACTGTGAATATTTTTGAACCGATTAACTTCGGTTCGACTTCGATTGTGACGAAATAGGTCGACCACTGACCAATGCACACACCTAACTAGTTGAAAGAGAGATGTGTAAATTTATAGGCACCCCAAAAAACCAACAATTAATGAACCAATTAAAATGATTTAATAGGTCAATAACTCAGCCGTTATGAATCACTAAAGAGGCTGGCCAACAATAGAATTTAAATGGTTAATAAGCATGTTTTTACCAACCATAAAGAACATTTATCGTTAACAAAATAAATGGCCAATGAATGAAAAATTTAAAGGACTTGATTTTTGCTCAAGAGTAACAATAATATACAACAATCTCATACCCCTGCCCCCCAAAAAGTTCTCTGAAACAGAAAGAAGGAAAGAGAAAAGATACTGGGCATATGAATACTATGCATAGATGAGATAGACTACAACCTTGAACCTCACTTAGTGACTATTGTCTTTATCTGAAGAAGTGCTTGATGGACTATGCCTTGAATCAGACTTCTTGAACCAGATTCAGAAATTAGCACACATAGTATGCTAGAGGTCCTTGATCTATGGGGTGGCACTTTTGATTGGTCATGTCCACTTTTTCCTTATTCATAAGAGTTGTTTGGGATCGCCATGTCCCATAGTTGCGGCCTTCAAGACCTCTCACATAGGTAAGTCTTCAAAGGGTTGGTGATTGGAGTCAATCCTGTATAATCATGCTTGGACCTATTAAAAATTCTAAAACTCATCCAAATCAAATTACACCGGAACACTGTCACCATAGCGATGGAGTATCATTGCACATCATCGTACAACCACTTGGGCAATACTTTAAGAGAATATAATCTCAAGGTTAGTGTTCCATAATTGTAAACCCCCTAAAATCAAAGATTTTAATTATTTATTTTAATTATTTTTTAAATTAGATTGGGTCATATTTTTATTGTGAAATAATTTTTTTATTTACTTGTGAATTAGTAAATTTGAGAATTTTTATACTAATATAATTTTAGAAAAAATACGTTACACATACTTTGGTGGTTTAATTTTCTATTTTCTATTATTTTTAGAATATTTTTTAAAATATTTTAGGTTCATTAGGATTTATGGACTAGCATACTTTTGTGTGTGTATGTGTGTGTCTATATATATATGTATATATATATATATATATATATATATATATATAAATATACTAGCATATGTGCACGTGCCTTGCACGTATTTTAATATTTCTTTATTTAATTCAGGAAATTTTTTTAGGAAGATCAAGGGGTAGCCTTCATAATTATTAAGTTGTCCTTATTAAAATTAATGAACCATTTTTAATTAATATAGACATGTAAGGGTATTTTTGGAATTTAAAAGTTTCACCATCAAGTTTTCCTATTATGTAGTAGAATATATATATATATATATTTTTATATATATATTCTACTATATAATAGGAAAACATGATGGTGAAACTTATATATATATATATATAATAGAAAACAAATAGAATATATATACATATATATATGAACAATGCTTTAGGTCCCAAGTTCGAGCCCCCTCTCGGGCACGGACGACTGGGTGGTCGCGGGGCGGCCACGGTCCGGTGCTGGGAGCATAAAGAAATGGACATAATATATATATATATATATATATATATATATATATATATATATATATATATATATATATGTGTGTGTGTGTGTGTGTGGGGGGGGGGGGGGGGTGTGCGTGTATTTTTATTATATATATATATATATATATATATATATATATATATATATATATATCAACCTAAATATATATATATATATCAACCTGTTGTTAAACTTTTCCTTATCACTTGAAAAACTCCTCATGAACTTCCTCCCACGATCACAAGCGACCTCGGACCTACTGTATTACCTACCTGCTGCCTACACCCGTCGCACGCTGCCACAACCCGCCGGCAGACTGTCGTACAGCTGCTGTCACGACCCATACCCGCTTTTCAGATACGAGTTCGTAGCCAAGTCCAGCCTACGCCGCAACATCTGTAGTAATATGTTGTCTAGGTTTCAATGCCAATCTCAAATACGACAAAACAAATCTAATTGCTCATTCACAACAACTATTTTATTTAAAAATCTAATATTACACTATAAATGATTTTTGGGGAACAAATCAGCTAAATATTTTAATAAAAGAAACTAACTAATGTCTCTAGAATCTAAGGTCGACCTCCAAGATCTCGATCTCCCCCGTATGGTCCATAGCACAAAAGTAGGAAGCACGGTAAGTCACTTGCAATGATCCAGTCAGAAAAGGAGCAAAGTACAACCATATTGCAATAATGTAACTTAATACAAAATAAACTAGACAATAGAGATACAGTAGAAAATAAAGAAACATGTAGATGAACTGGAAACGATAAACAAGTATAAGAAATCACTAGCATGAACAAGTATATACAAGACAGCTGAATCATGAACCTTAAAGACTAACAGACAGTGTGCATTTGAAATACCTTTCGACATGTGAATAGCTGGCTAATACGGTACATCATAGATGGCTAGAATTCAGTATTGGTACGGCTAACCCATACGTGAGGTGTATGACTTAGCTATCATTAAGTAAATGTTCATGAGGGTTTGTTCACATATCTACTGACGTTTTCCCTTCCGACTCATTAGACAGTCAATAAACGAGCAATGATACAATCAAGTCCTACCGTGCCACAATCGTATAACAATTTGGATACTCAATAAAACACAGTAAAATATAGCATTATAATTTAACAAGCAACATATAGCAATAGTGTACTTGCCTCAAGTTAAGTTGCAGTTGACGTGTGTAACACACTCTCGATTTGGTTGAAAGTTATCGTCGTTATGGCTAACCGTGACCAAATCGGTAAATTACCGGTCAAATATGAGTTCAACAAATTAAATAAAATATTAAAAGAATTTCTAAATTTTTTGAAAATTTATATGCTATAGTTCTATGTCAGCTTTCCAAAACTTCAAACGGATCACAAAACGGAGTTCGAGATCTCCCGAAATCTCGAAAACATGACGACAGGTCAATTTTTGGACAACCGACACTCAAATAAATCTTCAGAAATTCACGTAATAATTTCAAAAAATAAAATATAGATTTAGAATGCTAATATCGTTACGGTTCTAACAAAAAAATTGGAGGTAAAACGGAGTCTGGAGTTGGTCGCAACGGCTTCACGAAATTTCAATAGCTTTAAAAACGAGGCTGAAGTTTATGACGATTTTTGGACTATTTCGGATGAAAAATGGGAGAATTTTGGGAAAAAATAATATGGAAGATGACATAGGTTCAATAGGTTTATATAAAGGATAGTCATTATGGAAAATGACACAGGTTCAATGGGTTTATATAAAGGATAGTCATTACATAATTAGGATTAGATTGGAAGGGTTTTGGTTTTGGGAGAAGAATAACGACTCCTTAAATAGATGAGATTTACTCAATTTTCTAATTTGGAAGAGTCAAGAATCCAATGAATAAATCTTTCCATTAAATTCAAATCAAATCAATCTCAAAACTGTATAGATCAAATCTCAATCCATAATTGATCATAATAATAATTAGGTTTGTGGAAAAAAAAAGCAAATTGAGGCTTCCCTTTATATAGGAGATGAGACATTTCTTAAATAAGGAAGGATTAGATTCAATGAATTAAATCCTTCCATAAACCAAATTAGATTTGACCCATATTAATCCATAATTAATCACAATAATATTACTTTAAAATAATATCTAATATTTTAAATAATCTTTAAAATAGATTTCATAAAATTAAATATCAAAAATATTGATAAGAATAATTCAAATATTCCTAAATGTATATTTTCATAAATACAAACCTCATCTAAAACAATATAGCAATAAATAGCAATAAATTAAGACTAAATTCAATTATAATTTAGAATTGACCATATCTAAATCAAATAATATCCAATACTTTAATAATATTTACAAATATATTTTTAGAAATATAAACTTAAACATAATTGATAATGGAAAATTAATAAGTTTAAAAGTATATCTTTTTATAAAAACAAAATCAAATTAAAAAAAATAGTTTGACAAATCCCTCCGTCAATACAAATATCTTTTATAGAATTAAAAATAAAAGTAAAAAATATTTTCTAACTCAAAAAAATCCTTAAAAATCAAAATAAATAAAAATAAATAAAATTCATGAAGTGGGCTTACAGCTGCTAACCCGCGCCCAGGCATTGTTACATAGCAGCCGCCAACACCTTTTTGAGGTACAATTTCTCCATCGTCTCTTACAAATTTGCAAACCAATTTCATAGAGTAGATCACAACCTAACCATCTCGAAACCCTGTCAAATAGTTTGGTTGAGTCGGATTGGATTCAACAGAATATTAAATCAAAATCCATGAAAAAAGTTTTCAGAAATATCAAAACAGAAAATGTCACGACCCGCACCCACCGTGAGGGTACGAGTGCGTAACAACGCCCAGCCTACGCCGCAGTGTTGGCGGTAGAATGCTGTTCTAGGTCATGAACTATAACTACATAATATGAAATACTCTCCAATAGGAGGCCAATCACAGAAGGTACAACTCAATCACAATCTAAGGGTAGAATGTAGCACGATGGAATATATAAGAAAATCCTCAACTGAGGTACGATAAGAAGTGAAATAATCAAAGTTAACAACTACCAGTCTCAACATCTCTAAAATATACAACTCTGAAATCATGGACAACAAATAATCATGAAAAGAAAGAACATTCTAAGCTATCTAAACTAAAGAAAGTATCGTCCTCAACAGCTGCCTGAACCTCCCCAGGGGTCCAGGTCGCGAGTGTCATCTAGGCAAGCTCCATAGTAAGAGGTGCAGGGTTCCTCATCGTCCTTTGTAAAATTTTCAACAGGTCCAGTCAGGACGGGAGCGAGCACAATACATCTCACGCAGATCTTAACAGGTTAGAAAATATAAACATACAAGAGAGTACGATACATGAAACTGAAAGAAAGTACATGATATAAATAGAGAGAGAACTGTAATAGAAATATCTACTATAAGTAGTGAGCTACCAGTGACTAGTGATTTAGAGTACAAAGTCGACATGTAAACGGCTGGATTTGCACATGAATATACTTAAGAGATGCACATGGTTATACTACTTTGGAATTATTCACATGACTATTTATACTCTCCCATACCCCAATCAATACACAAGGATCCAGACAGGTTATGTTACGCACATGATTTTTACATGAAAGCCCATAAATGGGTGCACATGAAGTATACATGAGGGCTCATAAATGAATGCACATGAAATTCACATGAAGGCCCATAAATGGGTGCACATGAAATTCATATGAGGGCTCATAAATGAGTACACATGAAGTATAGGTTATACATGAGATACATGAGAAACATGACCGAACATGAGAGTACACGAGCATGCATGAACGAGCATGAAGCACATGAGAAACATGAATAACATGAGAGCGAGGAATACATGATGTACATGAAACACACGACATGATGTATCCGATGCTTCCGTGGGGGATAACATCTCAATGTAGGGATCCATATAGTACCAATCCGTGATAATATCATGACAGCATCAAATAAGGTAATCTAGAGCAGGAATATAATTCTAAGCAAGTTATCAAATAATTAAAGAATGTACTCGCCTGGTATCTGAATAACTGAAGTAAATGTACTGTCCGAGATAAGGTATCTGACTCCTATTTAGAGCAACACAAGTCAAGACATATACAAGGGATGATAAATGTAATCTACAATGCATCTGTATGCTGTCTAGGTCAAACTAGACTAAAGTCAACTCTTGGTCAACTCTGGTCAACTACACTAGTCAAACTTGGTCAACTAGGTCAAGTCCTAGCCCAAACAAGTCTAACAAGTCTCACTAGGCCTAACCAAGCCTAGGCTAGCAATCAAATACAAGCACAAGCCAAACCAAGCTAAGCTAATCACACACAACATATATATGGAGAGAATAGGGGTGAGTGAACATGTAGGAAAGGCCAAGTGCAATATGCATCAATGTGAACTAGTGTCATAGTGATAGTGTCAACATAGTGTCATAGCAATGTGTAGGGACATAGTGTAAGGGGTACATGAGGTAATATAGGATTTGTTTTAACATAGAATATTGTATCTCATTAACTTGTATATTGCATACATTCCATCCATTATTACACTACATTCATGCTTGCATTCATTAGTCTTACACACAACACAAACTTGCATGTTTTCAATCATTCATTACATAGATGCTTATATATATATATATATATATATATATATATATATATATATATATATATATATATATATATTTCCATTTATGCATTCACTCATCATCCATTCATGCATTCATTCATTATCTCAATGTTGCATTATATATACATTACATATATATATATATCTATTTTGGTTCATTCACATTCATAATGCATAGAGAGGTAGAGAGGGGGCTAAGAGTGTGTGTGTGGGGGGAGGAGGGTTAATAGGAATGAGGGTTTTGTACATGTGTGTGTGTATAGAATTGTGTAGGGTGTGTACTCAGGTTTAGATTCAATATAACACCCAAATGTGTATGAACATGTGTGGCAATGTTCCTGTGTTCTCAGGAATATAAATCTGTCCAGAACAGGACAGTAGGGGGTTCCTGGTCCCAGTTAGTGTGGATGTGTCTTAGTGAGTGTGATATGGTATAATCAAAACAGTGTATTTAGTTTTCAGATTTTTAAAAAATAGTGGGGGTGCATCTCAGTTCATGTGGGTGTGAGTGTGCATCAATGTGTGTGTGTATAGTATTCAAAGTAGTGTCAATATGTGTTCCCAAATCCCACGAACAAGTGACAGTGTATGTGCACTTTAAACAAGTGTCAAGTGACAGTTAACATTAATAGGTGCTAGTGTGTGTATGGCTTGTGTGAGTGAGTGGCTATATGTGTGTGATACATGAGAATTAAGCACACAAATCAGTCTACAGGTTTACAGCCCAATGCATTTCGAAAGCCAATGATCCCATGCCAACATGAAAGCCCAACATGTAGGTTAATTAATATATATATATACATGTGAACTAATATGTTAATATAATCACAAAAATTAGTTAAACCCAATATTTGTCTCAGAATTCTGTTTACAGTTTTTAGAAGCAAAACCTGATAATTGAGTTAAAATAAATCAAAGGTTAATACACTAACATAATTGATTGAACAAGAGCAACTAGGCAAGACTTCAATAAATACACAAGACTGGAACATCAAGAAATGGGACTGAATATTATAATTCAAGAGGACTGAACACTAATATAGGAAGTTTAGGACTTCACCACACACACAAAGCATCCCATGTAGATGGTGTAAGAAAACAGTGTAACCCAAATCATAATCTTAATGCAACCAAAACTCAGTTAGATATAGGAAATCACTTTGCAATAAAACCAAATCAATCAATGGAACAAAAACAGCTTGGAAATTCTCAGGTTTTAGTGCACGTAATGCCTAAACAGTGTCAGTGAACTTTTCAAAATAATCGAATTCCCATTCTCCAATCAGTACAATTTCATACATAAAAATCATGAACCAAATCCAATCTCTAACATACCTCACATGAGAATATTACAATATAAATCAAGAAGTCAAAATCGAAATCAGAAAAAAAATCCCAATTCAGTCTCAGTGTTTCAGGAATCCCAATTCTCAAACCCAATAATCAATAAAATCAATTCAAAAGTTCAAAACAGGTGTACACAAATGTTCCCTACATGTATACGCGTCTAAGGGGGTCCATTCGTGTCCAGGAAACTGGACACAAAGTGTCCAAATTTGAAATGGATCCATCACCTGAAACTGGCAGTGAGGACTGCCTCGTGTAGCCATGTCGAGTCCAATAGGACTCGAAACACAACACGAGAAGGGTCATGTCCGTGTCCCGTGATAGAGTGGGTCTAGGGCTAGGGAATAGACACCCTGAATCAGGTCATAGCCGTGTCGTGTCCGAACTGAACGTGCGTATCAGTGAGGGCGAATTCCCGTGCGTGCACATAGTGCGTGTCCAGTGCGCACGTGATTTCTCCTCGTGTGGTGAATCATATGCTCCCAAATTTTGGGAGCATAGTGTCAGTGATAGCCCCGAGGTGTGTGCCAAGTATCGTGTCCAGAGGTGCCATGTCCAGTAAGAAATAGGACACGGGCAGCAGG
The DNA here is from genome assembly GCA_029216955.1 of Iris pallida. Taxonomy (NCBI): domain Eukaryota; kingdom Viridiplantae; phylum Streptophyta; class Magnoliopsida; order Asparagales; family Iridaceae; genus Iris; species Iris pallida. The sequence goes on along the minus strand of JANAVB010012000.1, from coordinate 5,549,685 downwards.
GCATATGCACGGGGTCTGTACGTGTGTGTGCGTGTCCAATTCCGACACGAATACGACACGAAATCAATTTCAGTCTTCACAAAGATTAACATACACACCTAGATCTAGGTATCTATGTAATTAGTTTTTCAAAAATCAAAAATAAAGTCTTATGTGACATTTTAACATACACCTATACATATACTATGATACGTGTCCGATACGGACCCCAAATGGACACGAATTGTGCCCAAATTTTAGGGACAGCTAGGGGACTCCTAGATCTAGCCTAATATGCAAAGAAATTAGAATTAAAATATAATTTAAGGGGTTTTACCTATAGGTGTCAATCTCAAGAGAGAGCTTCAAATGGGGTTATTCTTCTTGATAGCCCAATGCTCCAAATTGATCCCAAACTGAAATACCTCTCCACCAACAGTCCATAAACATCAATTAGAACCCAATACAAAAGACTAGGATGAAAAAGGAGGTCAAATGAATAAAATAGAAATTTAGGAGAATGGGGATTTACCTTTCCTTCAAAATCTAGGTCAAGAACAAAAGAGGCAAGAACAACATTAAGAGAATACTTATAGGCAAGGAAAACCCTAAGTGGCTGCCATGGGTGGGTTTGTTTTAGGTTTTGGGCTTATGTCATGGGCCTATGGCTTAATTACAAGTCATGAAATTAATTTTAAGTCATAGGTCATGCACCCATTCACTATTCTTCCTATTCAAACCATAATTTTTAAATGACTAATCTAAATTGACTTAACTTAGACTAGGGTCTCACCATGCTAACCTAGTCACCATGGTTAGGGTCAAAATCTAGGTTAGTCTACAAAGTCTCAACTTAGTCAAAGTCAAAATCAACAACCGTCAATCCAATAAATAAATCAATAATTCTAATAAGTCAAAATGACCACATTACCCCTAGGCTAAAAATGATAAATAGATATTCCAATCACATGGTTAGGCTCTAGGGTAGACAGTCTCTAGGGTTTCACTAGCTGCACATCAAAAATCATGAGTCATAATTTTTAAATAGTTTTAAAATGATTAAAAATCACCAAAAATTATATTATTATTTAATATCATAATTTAATATCATAATTTAATAATTAAAAATCATAAAATTTCAAAAATTACCCTCATTTAGAAAACTGGGTGTTACAAGTCTACCCACCTTAGAAAAATTTCGTCCCCAAAATTTAAGATGGTAGTACTACTTCTAGGTCAAACACCCACATAATCATAGTCTCAAATCATACAGTTCGATAATCATATGCGTCTGTCCAAAATCATGATACTCAGAATCTTCGTCATGCTAGTGAGCAAGGCTACGATAATCACAGAGTCCTCGACTAAGGCACATATCTCTATAATCATGGTATTTAAATTTTTTGCATTGCCGCATGCTTGGCAGCAAAAACCTTAAATTCCCACACCCGAGAAATACGTCCTAAATTCGACTATATGTCCTCACTATGCCAGCTAACATGACTATCGAAGATTCTAAATCCCATAACTGAGGTGACCTAGCCTATATGATTTATCTCAAAAGAAAATCAAACATGACACAAGAACAACAGAACAAATTTGATCAATCAACAAGGAACAGAGAGAATCGAATTTTTAAGGCAGTTATAAGAGGCAACTGCGGAAATGGAATCGAAAGAACGGAACCTGCAACTAGATCTCCAATGGCCTGAGCAACCTCGACTGTCCTGGTGAAAGCTCGCCCCTGTTGGCCTTCCCTGGCCTACTGTTGATGCTGTATGTACCTCTGCTGCTGAGTCGGTAAGGGTAATCCCTTCTGCTGACCTACCGGAGCACTAGCTCCTTCTCCCTGAACTGTCCGTCCAAATGACTCAGGACACTCTCTCAGCCGATGATCGGATCCTCCGCAAAGTAAACATCTGCCCAGCCTCTTCCGACATTCGCCCCAATCGTGCCCTGATCTCTTGCAGAAAGGGAAAATGATAACAAGCTGCTGTCCCGGGGCCTGCTGCTGCCTCTGTGGCTGCTGCGCCTGCTGAAAGGGTACCCGGTCCTGAAACTGCCGCTGCTGAAAGTAGACCCTCAGCTGCTGATACTGCTGCTGAAACTGTAGGGGTGGCATCTGCTACGGATACTGCTGCTGAATCTGTAAATGGGGCATCTGCTGCGGGTACTGTTGCTGAATATGCAAGCGGGGCCTCTTGGCCGGGCCCCCACTGCCACTAGCTCCCTGAGTGTCTCGCGTCCTCTTCTCCTTCAGTCCAAGATCGTCCTCCGCTGCCATGGCTCCTACCAGAATCTGCTCGAAAGGGGCATCGCAGCCGTTCTTGGTATACGACCTGATCTCCCTGATCAAACCCCTGCGGAACCTCCTCGCCTTCCCGACCTCAGTAAGATCCTCAACGAATCTTCCCAAACAGCAGAACTCCCCGACGTATTCCTCAACGGTCTGGTTTCCTTGAACCAAACTCTCGAACTGCGCCTCCAAGGCACCGAGTGCTGTATCGGGAAAGAATTTCTCCTTAAACAGTTTTTTGAACGCTGTCCAAGTCTGACCGGCTGTACCAACCTTCGGGTCCGTCTGGTACCAAGTACGGGCCAAGTCCTGCATCTGACTGGCTGCTGCCTCGATCTGTAATCAAGCTGGTATCTGTGTCAATCGAAATATCTCCTCAATGTGCTCTATCCAATCGTCAGCGTATATGATGCCCTCTGTACCCTTGAAGTCCCGGGGTCCCATCTTCTTAAAGGATTGGATGTCTGGGGTCCTTGGCTGATACGGCTACATCTGACCTCCCTGTGGCTGAGCAGCCACCAGCTCTACTGTCGTCCTGACCAACTGGTGAGTATCTTGTATGCTCTGTCAGAAATTAGCAGACTGGCTCTGCTGTATCTGCTGCTGTGTCTCCAGGAATTGCTGGAAGAGGATAAACATCTGAGCGCATCCACTGTCCCTGAATGTAACTGCTGCTGATACATATCCGGAATGACGGGGTAAGTCCTCCGGACAGGTGGAGGTGCAATCCCAAAAGCTGCAAAAGCTCCTATATAAGCAGAAACAGGAGGTGCTGTGGTCCCAGCGTCCACAATCAGGCGAGGGATGGTAGGCCTCTCGCCAGCGTCGGCTGGGCCAGAGCGATGCGATCGTGTCTCAATCACCATCCTGGAGACAGATCAAACAAGGAATCAATACTGAGATAGAAACGATAGTTCAAGGGAGGACAGTTATTCAAGGAAGCAGAAGCAATCTTCAACAGGAATTTAGATGGCAAGAATTCAATTAAGAGTTTTTCCTAATGTGATTGAGTACCTCAAAAAAATCCTAATCCTACTGCAGGCTGTAGTGATACTCTAGTTCGAATACCACTACATAAACTCGACCTGCATGGGCCACCACTAAAAATATGTCACGACCCGCACCCACCTTGAGGGTACGAGTACGTAACAACGTCCAGCCTACGCCGCAGTATCGACGGTAGAACGCTGTTCTAGGTCATGAACTATAACTACATAATATAAAATACTCTCCAATAGGAGGCCAATCACAGAAGGTACAACTTAATCACAATCTAAGGGTAGAATGTAACATGATGGAATAGATAAGAAAATCCTCAACTGAGGTACAATAATAAGTGAAATAATCAGAGTTAACAACTACCACTCTCAACATCTCTAAAATATACAACTCTGAAATCATGGACAACAACTAATCATGAAAAGAAAGAACAGTGTAAGCTATCTATACTAAGCAAGGTATCGTCCTCAGCAGCTGCCTGAACCTCCCCAGGGGTCCAGGTCGCGAGTGTCATCTAGGCAAGCTCCATAGTAAGGGGTGCAGGGTTCCTCATCATCCTCTGTAAAAATTTTAACAGGTCCAGTCAGGACCAGAGCGAGCACAATACATCTCATGCAGATCATAACAGGTTACAAAATATAAACATGCAAGAGAGTACGATACATAAAACTGAAGGAAAGTACATGATGTAAATAGAGAGAGAGAACTGTAATAGAAATATCTACTATAAGTAGAGAGCTACCAGTGACTAGTGATTTAGAGTACAAAATTGACATATGAACGGCTGGATTTGCACATAAATATACTAAAGAGGCGCACATGGTTATACTACTTTGGAATTGTTCACATGACTATTTATACTCCCCCATACCCCAATCAATACACAAGGATCCAGACAAGTTATGTTGCGCACATGATTTTCATATGAAAGCCCATAAATGGGTGCACATGAAGTATACATGAGGGCTCATAAATGAGTGCACATGAAATTCACATGAAGGCCCATAAATGGGTGCACATGAAATTCACAAGAGGGCTCATAAATGAGTGCACATGAAGTATAGGTTATACATGAGATACATGAGAAACATGACCGAACATGAAAGCACATGAGAGTATACGAGCATGCATGAACGAGCATGAAGCACATGAGAAACATGAATAACATGAGAGCGAGGAATACATGATATACATGAAACACACGACATGATGTATCCGATGCTCTCGAGGGGGATAACATCTCAATGTAGGGATCCATATAGTACCAATCTGTGATAATATCGTAACAGCATTAAATAAGGCAAACTAGAGCAGGAATATAATTCTAAGCAAGTTATCAAATGATCAGAGAATGCACTCGCCAGGTATCTGAATAACTGAAGTAAATGTACTGTCCGAGATAAGGTATCTGACTCCTATTTAGAGCAACACAAGTCAAGACATATACAAGGGATGATAAATGTAATCTACAATGCATCTGTATGCTGTCTAGGTCAAACTAGACTAAAGTCAACTCTTGGTCAACTCTGGTCAACTACACTAGTCAAACTAGGTCAACTAGGTCAAGTCCTAGCCCAAACAAGTCTAACAAGTCTCACTAGGCCTAACCAACCCTAGGCTAGCAATCAAATACAAGCACAAGCCAAACCAAGCTAAGCTAATCACACACAACATATATATGGAAAGAATAGGGGTGAGTGAACATGTAGGAAAGGCCAAGTGAAATATGCATCAATGTGAACTAGTGTCATAGTGATAGTGTCAACATAGTGTCATAGCAATGTGTAGGGACATAGTGTAAGGGGTACATGAGGTAATATAGGATTTGTGTTAACATAGAACTTTGTATCTCATTAACTTGTATATTGCATACATTCCATCCATTATTACACTACATTCATGCTTGCATTCATTAGTCTTACACACAAACTTGCATGTTTTCAATCATTCATTACATAGATGCTTACATATATATATATATATATATATATATATATATATATATATATATATATATATATTTTTTTTTATATATATATATTTCCATTTATGCATTCACACATCATCCATTCATGCATTCATTCATTATCTAAATGTTGCATTATATATATACATTACATATATATATCTATTTAGGTTCATTCTCATTCATAATTCATAGAGAAGTAGAGAGGGGGCTAAGAGTGTGTGTGTGGGGGGGGGGGAGTAATAGGAATGAGGGTTTTGTACATGTGTGTGTGTATAGAATTGTGTAGGGTGTGTACTCAGGTTTAGATTCAATATAACACCCAAATGTGTGTGAACATGTGTGGCAATGTTCCTGTGTTCTCAGGAATACAAATTTGTCCAGAACAGGACAGTAGGGGGTTCCAGGTTCCAGTTAGTGTGGATATGTCTTAGTGAGTGTGATATGGTGTAATCAAAACAGTGTATTTAGTTTTCAAATTTTTAGGAAACAGTGGGGTTGCGTCTCAGTTCATGTGGGTGTGAGTGTGCATCAATGTGTGCGTGTGTATAGTATTCAAATCAGTGTCAATGTGTGTTCGCAAATCCAAGGAACAAGTGACAGTGTATGTGCACTGTAAACAAGTGTCAAGTGATAGTTAACATTAATAGGTGCTAGTGTGTGTATGGCTTGTGTGAGTGAGTGGCTATATGTGTGATACATGAGAATTAAGCATACAAATCAGTCTACAGGCTTACAGCCCAATGCATTTCGAAAGCCAATGATCCCATGCCAACATGAAAACCCAACATGTAGGTTAATTCATATATATATATACATGTGAACTAACATGATAATCTAATCACAAAAATCAGTTAATCCCAATTTTTGTCTCAGAATTCAGTTTACAGTTTTTAGAAGCAAAACCTGAGAATTGAGTTAAAAGCAATTAAAGGTTAATACACTAACATAATTGATTGAACAAGAGCAACTAGATAAGACTTCAATAAATACACAAGACTGAAACATCAAGAAATGGGAATGAATATTATAATTCAAGAGGACTGAACACTAATATGGGAAGTTTAGGACTTCACCACACACACAAAGCATCCCATGTAGATGGTGTAAGAAAACAGTGTAACCCAAATCATAATCTTAATGCAACCAAAACTCAGTTAGATATAGGAAATCACTTTGCAATAAAACCAAATCAATCAATGGAACAAAAACAGCTTGGAAATTCTCAGGTTTTAGTGTAATGCCTAAACAGTGTCAGTGAACTTTTCAAAATAATCGAATTCCCATTCTCCAATCAGTGCAATTTCATACATACAAATATTAAACCAAATCCAATCTCTAACCTACCTCACAGTGAGAATATTACAATATAAATCAAGAAGTCAAAATTGAAATCAGAAAAAAAATCCCAATTCAGTCTCAGTGTATCAGGAATCCCAATTCTCAAAACTAATAATCAATAAAATCAACTCGAAAGTTCAAAACAGGTGTACACGAATGTTTTCTACAAGTATACGTGTCTAAGGGGTCCATTCATGTCCAGAAAACTGGACACGAAGTGTCCAAATTCGAAATGGATCCATCACCTGAAACTGGCAGTAAGGACTGCCTCGTGTAGCCATGTCGAGTCCAATTGGACTCGACACACAATACGAGAAGGGTCGTGTCCGTGTCCCGTGATAGAGTGGGTCTAGGGCTAGGGAATAGACACCCTGAATCGGGTCATGGCCGTGTCGTGTCCGAACTGAACGTGCGTATCAGTGAGGACGAATTCCCGCACGTGCACACAGTGCGTGTCCAGTACGCGCGTGATTTCTCCTCGTGTAGTGAATCATATGCTCCCAAATTTTGGGAACATAGTGTCAGTGATAGCCCTGAGGTGTGGGCCAAGTATCGTGTCCAGAGGTGCCGTGTCCAGTGAGAAATAGGACACGGGCAGCAGGGCATATGCACGGGGTCTGTGCGTGTCCAATTCCGACACGAATATGACACAAAATCAATTTTAGTCTTCACAAAGATTAACATACACACCTAGATCTAGGTATCTATGTAATTAGTTTTTCAAAAATCAAAAATAAAGTCCTGTGACATTTTAACAAACACCTACACATACACTATGATACGTGTCCGATACGGACACCAAATGGACACGAATTATGCCCAAATTTTTGGGACAGCTAGGGGACTCCTAGATCTAGCCTAATATACAAAGAAATCAGAATTAAAATACAATTTAAGGGGGTTTACCTATAGGTGTCAATATCAAGAGAAAGCTTCAAATGGGGGGTGTTCTTCTTGATAGCCCAATGCTCCAAATTGATCCCAAACTGAAATGGCTCTCCACCAATAGTCCATAAACATCAATTAGAACCCAATGCAAAAGACTAAAATAAAAAAGGAGGTTAAATGAATAAAATGGGAATTTAGGAGAATGGGAATTTACCTTTCCTTCAAAATCTACTTCAAGAACAAAAGAGGCAAGAACAACATTAAGAGAATACTTATAGGCAAGGGGAAACCCTAAGTGGCTGCCATGGGTGGGTTTGTTTTGGGTTTTGGGCTTAAGTCATGGGCCTATGGCTTAATTATAAGTTATGAAATTAATTCTAAGTCATAGGTCATGCACCCAATCACTATTCTTCCTATTCAAACCATGATTTCTAAATGACTAATCTAGGTTGACTTAACTTAGACTAGGGTCTCACCATGCTAACCTAGTCACCATGGTTAGGGTCAAAACCTAGGTTAGTCTACAAAGTCTCAACTTAGTCAAAGTCAAAATCAACAACCGTCAATCCAATAAATAAATTAATAATTCTAATAAGTCAAAATGACCACATTACCCCTAGGCTAAAAATGATAAATAGATATTCCAATCACATGGTTAGGCTCTAGGGTAGACAGTCTCTAGGGTTTCACTAGCTGCACATCAAAAATCACAAGTCATGATTTTTAAAGAGTTTTAAAATGATTAAAAATTACCAAAAATCATATTATTATTTAATATCATAATTTAATAATTAAAAATCATAAAATTTCAAAAATTACCCTCATTTAGAAAACTGGGTGTTACAGAAAACAAATATGTTCAAACCCTATTTTTGGAAGGCGAATATCATTCATGATGATAGCTATTACCAAAATCTATTTGAACAGAATTGGGGCCTATATAACCAGGTTCTGAAACTATCAAATACTTTTATTTAATTTTATTTTAATCTCAAGTTATTCTAGTTTGAAAATCACAAAAAAATAGTTTTAAAACTTGAAAATATTTCAATACGGGGTCCGTCCCAACAACCTGGATGACTTTGTCGTGAATCAATTACTTAAAAGGTGCACATGGACTTCGTGGACGTGGGGGCTTTGACAAAAATCAAATTGCTTGCGCGTGCACAACGAATTCAAGGCATATTTGTCAAAAATTACAGTATCAGTATTTTTGTAAAATTGTAGATTACTTTGTACACGCTCACCACATCGCGACGAAACTTGCTTCATTGGATATGCAGCGTTGCGCTGGTCCTGCAAGCCAAGTTTGGTCTAATTTTGAGGTTGTCGACCGAATTGCCATTTTGTGGGCTCTACGATCTGATTCAATGGGTGTTTTTGTGATCGGCTCACCAAAATCTAAATCTGGGCTTGTCGCTAAGTTTGTATCACAAAAATGGACTAGTAAGCGTATAGCTTGTTAACTTTAGAGACCATTAGGTTTGTCAAACTTTTTGGTGCAAAACGGATCCAACAATGGGATCGTTTGACCCAAAATTACTGTTTTACCCCTGAGTCTAGAATTTGACTTATGGGTAGCCTTTCTTTTCTATTTCTCTTATCCCGAAAATATTGGTGATATTTGTTTCAGCATCCGGAGACGTTCGCGAAAGTTCCAATTTTGTTGCTTTTATCGGCTTGACGAGTTCGCCTACTGGACATTGTCAAATCATCACACCACTACCGAGCAAGTATATCTTGCTACTTACTACTTTATTTATTTTAGCATGTTATTATTTTGTTTTATATTTGTCTTTAATCTGATATTCTTTAAACTGCGAGTCCAAGTCATACTTAGATGCAAGCGATTGTGTTAGTCGTTACGTTACTTTTATTTAATTTATGCATGTTGACCTACCTTTAGAGGACTGTCTTATGATTATGGAATATTATTATATCTTCTTTGGCCATGTTGCATGTGTCCCACAAATTGGGAGTCTCATATAGGGCATGATCTTTTGTATTCAATTTAAATTTAATCTATATATATTAAAAAAAATTAAATTCAATCTTCAAGACATTTTTCTTCTTGAGTCAAATCTCTATCCTCAAATTCCCTTTTATTGCTAACATTAACTCAATAACCATAAATGTTCTTCTAAATATTCATGAAGTCAAAAGCACTAAAATATCTCAATTTTATTTTACTTAATTGTCTTTCTCATTCACTATATAAGTGCTTTACTTAAAATATTCCCTTCTAATTTGACTTTCAACACAACTTCTGCATATCTTCAAATCCATTAATCTTTCATAAACACAAGATTACATCATATAAAAAATTGCCTCAAGGTTTAAATTGAATCCTCTATCTCAAGTTTTATAATAACTTCGTCAATCATTTCAATCATTCATTTATCAGCAATGGATCACATTGTGCCTTAAGAAAATCTACCCACCTTTGTTCACACTACATGTGAGACTCATCTCACAGTATCAGTATTTATATACGAATACGTTTTTTGTACTATATTTTGTATTTTTTGGTTTTCGGATGCTTTAAAAAAATTTAACTTATAGATTTTCTCATTGATTGGCATACCGCCAGTATACCGGTGTATACCGATGGCGTCCGGACAAAATTTTTCACATTTTAGATATTTTCGATTTCAGATATTTTTATGAATAGTATTTTCGATATTTTTTTGAATAGTATTTTGGATATTTTGATGAATAGTATTTAGATATTTTCGTGAACAGTGTAGATGCATCATTTTACCCAATGGATATTTTGTTTTCTTTTGAATGGTTAGGATCGATTCAAATCGTGACGTGGATCATGATCCAACGGTTACGATTAATTCCTCCTTCTATATATACCCTCTCACTTTCTCTCTCCTCTCTCTTTCATTCTTTTGACTCCCTCTCCATTTCTTCTTCTCTTCCCTTTCCCTTGGAGCTTGCCAAGAGCTTGACCTTGAGGTCTTGAGTGTGGTGTATAACCCCCTAGGAGGAGTAGAAAATTAGGCTTGTTTGCTAGAAAACCTAGGCAAGTACATATTGCCAAATTCTTGAACAATATTGTTTTATTGTTATTTTTGTTTTCCTTCGTATTAAATGCTTAGAATTATTCTAAACTTATTTTGTTAAAAATGGTTTCCTTATGATTCTCGTCTATATGCATGTTTCTAAATTTCGTTATAACTAAGTTTTGATTTTCTGTTAAAATTCAATATTGACTTAGTAGAAAACTCGAAATCAATAGTGATAGTGGTGTTACCATCATGAATCTTGGTCACATATGCATATATGAGGCCCTCACCTAGTTTGTATACTATGGATTTTGAGTTTGGTGGAAATTGGAACCAGTTTTGGTATCCCGAGAACCTATTTTTTTGAGTATTTTGAGGTATTGATCTATCAAATGTTTTCATTTTTGAAAACTAATACTTTCATGTTGTAGATAATTTAATTCTATACGATTTTGACTTTTGAAATTTTGAATTTCGATTTAAAATAATATTTTATGACCGAAATAAGTTTTGGCAAATTCTGGGATTTCGTTGCTGCCTAGAATAACGGAATTCCAACTGAATACCGATATATACCGACAAAACACCGATTTTCTACCCAGAAACTCTCTATCTTTGGTCGAAATACCGTCGGTATACCGATTTTGGCTGTTTTTGGCTGTTTTTACTATTTTTGTCCATTTTTGCCCGTTTTTGTCTGCCTTTGATATTTTCTTCGACTGTAATAAATTATTAATATGATTAGATGATCTTGTATAGTTAGAGAATGATTGTACACCCTATATACACTTGACACTAACACATGTTCAATTATTGTTCTCTGTCATGTACCTACTTTTATTTATTCCTTCTCACATACCATGGTATGTCTTTCCTATCGATTCTTTTTCATATGCTATGATATGTATTGCCATGCCTTCCCAGATTTATTATACTTTACAGTCTATGCCATGTCTAGTATTTCTTTGTTGTGGTCCGTCATGGTGCACTCTTGTTATATACCTTCTTTGCTTACTAGATAGTGACCCGCCATGGTGCACTTTTGTACATGTCTTTCTTTGCTTACATGATAGTGGCCTATCATGGCATACTCCTGATTTCTTTATAGTGGCTCGTCGTAGCGTATACCTAGCTTCCAGCTTATTATATTTTCTTGTTGTGGCTTGTTATAGTGCACTTTTTTGTATTGTCTAGTCTTGCATATCATGTTTAGGATGGATTCTGCGAAATACCACACCCAGAATCTAGCAAAAAATATATTAAGGACTAAACAACTAGCTTGATTACGTAGATGCATTAGGAGGGAAGAATTTTTCGGTTGCCTGTAAGCCCTTTATTTCGGCCCTTACATTATGTGTTTGGAGCTATCTGTCATGATGAGCACACTTCTATCGCACCGTCGAGTGTTACACCTTTTATATGTCTATAGAATACATTTATCTCCCGGGCGATGTATCATTTATGCACCTACACTTAGGGTACAATTGTCTCCTTGGCGATGTACCCATTATTATATGTCTTAGGGTATATTTGTCTCCTGGTCGATGTATCCACTATTAGTTCTTAGGATATATTTGTGTCCCGGGTGATGTATCCACCATTACTTTCTTTTCCTTTTGGCATGGATAAGTCGGGTAGTTTGCAGGGCTGGTAATTGGATTGGATTTCTCAAACTTGCATATGATAGTAATTAAGATTGTGATAACCTTGGTTAGCTAATGTATAAAGCCGTACCCATTGCTTGGCCGTAATTGTATTATGGAGTCCAGTCTAGTCTAGTTTTGTCTAGACACTGTCCGAATTTGTTTATTTCAGTACATTATTGTTTATGCTTTACTTTTGTCGGTAAATGATTAGAGACTAAGTTCTATTCAGGAAAAGGGCTACAACCCCGGTCCTTGTTTGGTTTACGGGTTGTAACTTGATTTTCGAAATAGTTTCTAAGTCATCTTATTATTTTTCGTTCTATACAGTTATATAACATGCTCACATGTTCCAGTTATCTAACATGCTCACATGTACCAGTTATCTAACATGCTCACATGTCCCAGTTATCTTACATGCTCACATGTACTATTTATCTTATATTATTCAGTTTATCTCACATCTTCACATGCTTTTGTTTAATTCACATGTCCACAGTTTACATTATGTCACATATTATTTACTTTATGCTCCATGTTGCTTTGCTTATTGTTGTTTCTATTCTCGGGATAAGTGCATTGGTAGTGCATGAGTCTCGATCCGTATTTACTTATTTTTCTCTATCTATTGTTATGTTAGTTATTGCTGGTTTTCGTTCATAGTTTGGCTTCCTTTGTGGTACTTGCTATTGGGGGTCTGACCCTATTAGTTTTGTCTGGCCAGATCTGATAGAGGAGCCCGAAGGATCTTCTATACCATCTACATGACGGTGACCACCCGGAGTACCAGAGTATCTTAGTGGGTTTCCTATATCATTCTCCCACTAGTTATGTATGTTATTCTTTTGTGGCATTCAACCTCCGAGCACATTTTTAGCTCGTGTTTTGGATCTTGACATTTAGCTTACGGGCCTAAACATGATTTGCGTTATTCTAGACTATAGCTAGAGCTAACCATGTATGACTATTACTCTTGCTAGTTCTTCACTTTGTATTACTAACTTCATGATCATCCGTGTATATATAGTTTCGGATGTTTTACTATTTTATGTCTGATGATCACACTTCTTGTACTTTGTATATTTGCTTGTGATTGAGATACCTAGGATTCTTGACCTATGATTGCCTGTTGGATTATAGTAGTGACCCCATGTCTATACATCTTATACATTATTTCGGGGTACCAGAGCACTTTATATATGTAGCTGGCCTGGTTCGTCCCTACTTGCCAGTATTCTGGCTCTAGGGCATGACATAGATTTTAGTGGTGGCCCATGCAAGTTTGATTATCAGATATATGGTGGATACTGATGTTAGATATCTCAGTCACAATTTTTCTTTATTGATATCCTTCTTATTATTCTATATCTCTGATCATTTGACATGATATCTGCCTTGATCGTTGATCTTTCCTGTTCCTTCGATTTGATCCTTGTATCCTTTAATTTTCAAGGGCATTGTTTCAAATCCTTCCGATCATCCTGTTTGGGTTCTACCGATGGCAGGTCAGCAATATTCTATTAGGCCAGTTATGGAGGATCAGTCTCAGTATTCATAAGTAGAGCTGAGAGCCGACCTGATGGCAGTAATGTACGTCCATCTCGATCGGCCAGCTATGCCCATGCAATCAGTATTGCCAGTTCAGCCAGAGTCTCATCAGTCAGCACCAGTGATAGATCATCATCCAGTTGAGGCATCTCCAGAGTCAGGACATCCTCTACCACTAGTATAGTTAACAGTCCAAACAGAGGTAGTATCAGATCATCCCGATGTGCTTGCATTTTTAGGGATCATCAAGTATTTGATGGAGTCACGGCAACAACGAGATCTTATTCTCCAGCAGAGTATCCAAATGTTGATCGACCGTAGTGGGTAAGGAATACCATAGGTATTTCAAGTCAGGCAGTCCCAGTCATCTAGTCAGTCAGCATATTGAGCCCGACCTACTGTAGAGGCAGTACGAGAGCATGAGCATATAGCCAAGAGGACCATGTCCAGAACTGAGGGTCGTAAGAGGTACCATGCACCCGAGTCAGGCTTTTCACCTTGACATCCCATACTAGTACCAGTATACAAACATCCACACCAACACCATGAGTTACCAGTCGTATATTCCTTCTGTGGAAGGGGAGGGCTCACTCATCTTACTTGTCGGAGGGCCAACTTTTTATATTTGTCGTACGGATCACCAGACCACATGATAGAAAATTGTCCCCGGAGATGTTCAGCTGGATCATCATTCTTCCAGTCTGTAGTGCCATATTTCAGGGCACAGGCACCAGTTCAGCAGAAGCGAGCTCAGAGGCCTTTAATAGCGCAGTCCCATGCATTCTAGTAGGAGAGGCCTCAGCAGTATATACAAGCCCATGCTCAGAGGAAGAGATACCAGCAACAGTATCAGGCAGAACAAGAAGCATGTACCTATTGTGGCAAAATAGGGCATCTCAGATCTGTTTGTTGGGCTGCCGAGTGATGATGCTTCCACTGTGAAGCAGAAGACCGTTCAGTTAGCACTTGTCCCTATTCGACATCTCGAGGATGACCATCTACACCATATGTATAGTCCTTTTTGTCGCATCCGTCGTCACCCCCAGCAGTGGATGAGCAGTTAGGGCCAATACTAGATGTTCGGCCATTGGCACAGTATCCTCCGCCATTGCAAGCTCAAGAGGGTCAGGTTGTGCAGCGCACAGTTGTATACGTAATCTCAAGGGCAGCTCTAGTATCATCATGAGGGTAGTACCTCGGGAGTCTCAGGTACCATCTTCATGGTCTTCTTTCAGTTATGCCCTTTTGATTTATCCTTCAGTAACAGGCTAGGTAGTGGCGGTATATCTTGGGTTCTTGTCGGCGGCCTTATATTCTACCTATATGGAGTACAACAGTTAGCTTGACTTATTCGGTAGTGAATACGAGTTTCTCACCCCACTCTTCTGTCTTCGTATCTTGAGATACATCATATCTATCACGTGTCTCGACCACGAAGATACGTCCTGGATAGAGTCATGTCTTAGACTGAGTCGTTGGTACCGACTTACTCTGAGACTTGACCTTATCCATTTTGGGAGTCAGCGTAGGCCAGTGATGACGGGTCCCTACTCAATTGACACTGGAGACATATTTATTCATATGCCTCCAGTCCTTCTTGATTGTGTTTGTGTTATTGCTTACGCATTTATTTATATTACTGTTGCCTTCATTTATTTATATGCCATGCTTTATTTTATTGAGATAGTCATATTTTCTTGAGCTTTTTGTTTTGGTTATCATGCTCGACTAGCTTTAGGAAATTTTGAGTACAGAATTTTTCTTAGGATGGGAGAGTTGTGAGACTCGTCTCACAGTATCGTATTTATGTACGAATACGTATTTTTGTACTTATTTTGTATTTTTTTGGTTTTCGGAATGCTTTAATATTTTCCAACTTATATATTTTCTCCTTGATCGACATACCGCCAATATACCAATGTATACCGACGGCATACTGTCCGGACATATTTTTCACATTTTGGATATTTCCAATTTCAGATATTTTTATGAATAGTATTTTCGATATTTTTGTGAATAGTATTTTGGATATTTTGATAAATAGTATTTACATATTTTTGTGAATAGTGTAGATGCATCCTATTACCCAATGGATGCTTGGTTTTCTTTTTAATGGTTAGGATCGATTTAGATCGTGACGTGGATCATGATCCAACGGTCACGATTAATTTCCTCTTTTATATATACCCTCTCACTTTCTCTCTCCTATCACTTTTCATTCTCTTCTCTCTCTTTTCATTTCTTCTTCACTTCTCTCCCCTTGGACCTTGCCAAGAGCTTGACCTTGAGGCCTTGGGTGTGGTGTCTACCCCCTAAAGGAGGAGTAGACGATTAGACTTGGTTGCTAGAGAACCTAGGCAAGTACATCTAACCAAATTCTTGAACAATATTGTTTTATTGTTATTTTTGTTGTCCTTGGTATTAAATGCATAGAATTGTCCTAAACTCTTTTTTTTAAAAAATGTTTTCCTTGTGATTCGCGTCAATATGCATGTTCCTAATTTTGGTTAGAACTAGATTTTGATTTTATATTAAAATCCAATATTGAGTTAGTAGAAAACTTGGTATCGAGCGTGATACTGGTGTTACCATCATGGATCTTAGTTACATATGCATATATGAAGCCCTCAGCTAGTTTGTATACCATAAATTTTGAGTTTGGTGGAAATCGAAACCCAGTATCCCGAGAACCTATTTTTGGAGTATTTTGAGGTATTTATCTATCAAATATTTTAATTTATGAAAACTAATACTTCCATATTGTAAATAATTTAATTCTATGCAATTTTGACTTTGAAAATTTGAATTTCGATTTAAAATAAAGTTTTTATGGCCGAAATAAGATTTGGCAAATTTTGGGATTTTATTGATGCCTAGTAACGAAATTCCGACGGAATACCGATGTATACCGATGAAATACCGATTTGCCACCTAGGAACTCTACATCTTTGGTTGAAATATCGCTGGTATACCACAGTATACCGCCGCCATACCGTTTTAGGCATTTTTTACTATTTTTGTCCGTTTTGCCCATTTTTATCCGTTTTTGATATTTTCTTCGACTGTAATGAATACTTAAGATTATTAGATGATCTTGTATAGTTAAAGAATTATTGTACATCCTATATACACTTGACAGTTGTACTTGTTCAATTATTGTTCTCTGTCATGTACTTACTCATTTATTCCTTCTCACATACCATGATATGTCTTTTCTATCGATTCTTTCTTATATGCTATGATATGCATTGCCATGCTTTCCCAAATTTATTGTACTTTATAGTCTATGCCATGTCTAGTATAATTTTATTGTGGCCTGTCGTAGCGCACTCTTGTTATATACCTTCTTTGCTTACTAGATAGTGACCCTTCGTAGTGCACTATTGTACATATCTTTCTTTGCTTACATGATAGTTTCCTGTCATGGTGTACTCTCGATTTATTTATATTGGCTCGTCATAGCATACTCCTACCTTCCAGCTTATTATATTTTCTTGTTGTGGCTTGTTATAGTGCACTTTCTTGTATTGTCTAGTCTTGCATATCATGTCTTAGATAGATTCTGCAAAATACCACACCCAGAATCCAGCAAGAAAATATTGAGGACTAAACAACTAGCTTGATTAACTAGATACATTGGGATGGGAGAATTTTTTGATTTCCTGTAAGCCCTTTGTTCTGGCCCTTACATGATGGATTTGGAGCTATTTGTCATGATGAGCACACTTCTAACGCACCATCGAGTATTGCACCTTTTATATGTCTATAGGATACATTTGTATCCCGGACGATGTATCCTCTATGCACCCACACTTAGGGTACATTTGTCTCCTGGACAATGTACCCACTATTATATGTCTTAAGGTACATTTGTCTCCCGGGCGATGTACCAACTATTAGTTCTTAGGATACATTTTTCTTCCAGGCAATTTATCCACCATTACTTTCTTTTGCTTTTGGCCTGGATAAGTCGGGTAGTCTGCATGCAGGTAACTGGATTGAATTTCTCAAACTTACATATGTTAGTAATTAGGATTGTGATAACTATAGTTAGCTAATGTATAAAGCCGTACTCATTGCTTGGCCGTGATTGTTGTATGGACTCCAGTCTGGTCTCGTTTTGTTTAGACAGTGTCCGAATTTGTTTATTTCAGTACATTATTGTTAATGCTTTACTTTTGCCGGTAAATGATTAGAGACTAAGTTCTGTTCAGGAGAAGGGTTACAATACCGGTCCTTGTTTGGTTTACAGGTTGTAACTTGGATTTCAGAATAGTTTCTAAGTCATCTTATCATTTGTCGTTCTATAAAGTTATCTAACATGCTCACATGTTCCAGTTATCTGACATGCTCATATGTCCCAGTTATCTAACATGCTCACATTTTTCAGTTATATTACAAGCTCACATGTACCATTTTTCTTACATTATTCAGTTTATCTCACATGTTTACATGCTTCCGTTTAATTCACTTGTCCACAGTTTATATTATATCACATATTATTTACTTTATGCTCCATGTTGCTTTGCTTATTGTCTTTTCTATTCTCGGGATAAGTGCATTGGTAGTGCACGAGTCTCGATCCGTATTTACTTATTTCTGTCTCTATCTGTTGTTATGTTAGTTATTGCTGGTTTTAGTTCATTGTTTGGCTTCCTTTGTGGTACTTGCTATTGGGGGTCTGACCCCACTGGTTTTGTCTAGCTAGATCTGATAGAGGAGCCTGAAGGATCTTCCGTACCATCTACTTGACGGTGACCACCCGGAGCACCAGAGTAGCTTAGTGGGTTTCCTATACTATTCTTAACTAGTTATGTATATTATGTTTTTTTGGCGTTCAGCCTCCGAGCACGTGTTTAGCTCGTATTTTGGATCTTGACATTTAGCCTACGGACCTAAACATGATTTGTGTTATTCTAGACTATAGCTAGAGCTAATCATGTATGACTATTACTCTTGCTAGTTCTTCACTTTGTATTACTAGCTTCGTGATCATCCATGTATATATAGTTCGGGATGCTTTACTATTTTATGTCTGATGATCATACTTCTTGTACTTTGCATATTTGCCTGTGATTGAGATACCTAGGATTCGTGCCCTAAGATTGACTGTTGGATTGTAGTAGTGACCCCCATGTCTATACAGCTTATACGTTATTTTAGGGTACTAGAGTACTTTGGTATACTTAGCTGGCCTGGTCCGTCCCTACTTGCCATTATTCTGGTTTTGGAGCGTGACACTACCCCATCAAACACATGCTGTTATAAGATTTTATAATCCTTGCCCACTACTTGCAAAGGTTCAATACCACTATATCCCTATGGTATATGTCATCCCCAATCCTCTCATATCTATCAAGCAACAAAAATTCAATAACCAAACTAATTTACACATTTACCTAAGGAATACTGATAAATTCTATAAAGCATGATCATTCGTCACTCCAAAATAGGAAAGGACGAGAAGCAATGACACGAGAAAGCAAAAGGAAGAATAGTTGAGTACAAATTCGAGGTTAAAAAACGTAAAGAGAATTGTCAAGGCAGTAGTGGATTGAGAATCCTAAGAGTCTAATCCTATTCGCAAATCCGCTCGATACAGTAATGTAACTGAAATGGCTAACTCGACCTGTATAAGCTACTAAAAAATATGTAACGTCCAGACCCAAAATACGTAGGACTACGAATGCGTATACATGCCAGCTACGTATCAAGTAGACTTCAGCCCAGTTCGAATACGTATAAGCTCTTGTTCTGAAGATAAACTCTTGTATAATCCAAGTATACTAATGTTGGTTAGACATTAGCATACCGAATCCTACAAGTAATAAGAATAGACAATATGCAATAAAGTGGACCAGACTCTATTGCAGTTATCTTGAACAAGCTCCTGAAGAAAAATAAAGCTTGCAAAATTAGGCTATATCAACAGAATAAAGTCATGAAAAATAAGTGTAATATCAGAGGAATATAATGAAGATTTCAACCAATATATAGTTGAAATCTTGAAGATGCAATCACCAACTACCCTTCTATTCTAGCAGCTCAACAAAACCTAGATAGATCACCATGTCCTCATGGGACATAACAAGATACATAATATACATCTACTAAAGAACAGTAAATAAACATGCACTAGAAAAGTAATAAAATAACATGAAGTAAAATGCAAGTGAGGATACAGGAATAAGAGTAGTGCAACTAGATGTGGCTACAAGAAAATATCGGGTAACACGCAGCGCGATGCGAGCTAACGGTCCTATAGAAAACAACACGGTGCATGCTAACAATCTATATAAAGTCTCTATCGCAGCATGGTGCGTACTAACTACCGAGATTGGTCAATAGCCAAGTACGTACCAATGTCAAAGAACTAGGGAGCAAGGCATATATAAAGTCTTGTCACTACCACATTTCTAGTGTGAGGGTATTTTTGTCATTTTTGGGGTAATTTAAATTTATTAGAATTTATTTGAATTTATGGGAATTTTTAGGAATTATTTTGGAATTGTTTGAACTAAATTGATTTTGGCTAGTTTGGACCCATGTAAACCAACCTAGGAGCTAACCCTAGTTAGTATGGACTTGGTTAGGTTATGTGACTCTAGTCTAACCTAAGTTAATCCTTGGTTTGGTCATTAGACTCTAGTTAGCATTAGGAATTAGATAAGTCATAAGTCATGACTTATGGTTTGAACCATTAACAAAACAACTTAGCCATAGCCTATGTGACTTGGCCCAAAGCCCAAAAATCAACCTAACCCTAACCCTACCTGACTTGGCCAGCCACCTAAAGCTTTGGGAACCACACCCCTATAAGTACTCTCTTAGTTTAGGGCTAGCCTCTTTAGGAAAGAACAAGTTGAGAAGAAAGGTATTTTCAAATCTTTAGAAATTTATTATAAATCCATTTTAAATCCTTTTTCCCTCAAACCAATTCCATTAGGACCTAAATTCATTGTTCTTGCTGTTGGTATTGATTGTTTACAGGAAGGAAACAATTTGTGGGATTTTGGTGGCTTGAGGAATCATTTCATTTGGGGATTTTTCATCCATTGTTCTTCAATAGGTAACTTTCTCTATACTCCATGGATTTTCATTTTGTCTTCATCATTAGGAAGCCCTAGGGGTCCCCTAAGTGTCTGTATAGGTTTCGTGTCAGGTATCATAGGTTTTATGTCCGTTCTGGACACGTATCAGAGTCGGCCCTAAGTGTTTGTCGAAATGCCTCAAAGGGCATTCCGATTCTTTTTGTGCAATGTTTTTGAATAGGAATCTAGGTCTTGATATTGCCTATGGATTTCTGTTCCTCTGAGGTGGTGATTGTGTCAGGTTGTGTCGAAATTGATGCGAGGACACGCGGGTGCGCGCGCGCGCGGGAGGCTGTGCGCGTGTCCTGCTGTGTGGGGGCTCCATAGGACACGATACTTGATCACTTGACACGAGATTTGACACACCCCTTGGGGCACTCACTGACACGCCACGTGTCAAATTTCGTGGGACTACGTGGCGTATTGAGGGAGAAATCCTCGACGTACGGGAATTGTACTGTTCTGTGCACTGTGTTTATTTGCCACTGATACGGCGTTGTAGCGCCGGACACGACACACTAGGACACAGGGCAGGTCGACCTAGACCTAGCCCTAGTATAGGGGTACACATGTGCACGAGCACGTGGCCTAACACGTGCTGTGTCGTGTGCACGACACGCGTGTACACGTGCACGAGGAACAGCTCACTGTACACTGTTTTGGTACATTATTTTGAATGGACACGTTTGTGTCCACTTTAGTGGACACAAACCATTTGTATAGCATGTGTACATTATGTACTTTCATTACCAACCTCTGTAATTGTTTTTAATTCGATTTTTACTGTTCATTTGTCATTTCCCAATTTTCTGAAAAAACTGTGTATCAGTCATTACTGAATTTTTTCCAGTTTTTGCAAATTGAACTTTGGCAATCATTTAAACCCTTTTAACACTGATTATCAGTGTAGATTAGGACCCTAACATGTTCACCTATGAAAATCCTAACTATGTGTCGAATCTGGACTGATTTGGTGATGTTTGGTTCATTAAATCTGAGATTACTTTCTAGGGACTGTTTTTTTTAAAAACTCTTTGTTTGATTTTGAGTTGTTATGTTAACTGATGAACTGGGATTAACATTCAGGTCTGAGATTGTTATATGGACTGAAAAATCTGAGTTTGAGAGCTGTTAAATCTGAAATGTTTCAATCTGAAATCTGGAAATTATATAGACTGTTTTGCCGACACTGTTTTCCTGCACTCCAACATATCACTCACTATTTTTCACTGAAATGGCATGTATCACACACCCTTTAGCCCACACATTCCTGTACACCCTCACTTATCTCACACATCACTCTATTGACACAACATGTCATACACACACACACTTTCTCCTCTCTCTTCGCTGTTTTGTATTCCTGCACATTGTTACCTTTCCACACACACAGCTACACTCATACACACACACACACAAAGTCCTGTTGCATACTGCTCACACATTGTACTCTCCTGCCTACACACACAGGCCTTCCCTCTCTCTATGTGTACATGTATGTACATATTAGATATGAATATCTATATATGTGGTGTGTTCATTGTTTTATGTATAGTGTGTATACATATGTACTTGGGTGATGTATATCTATAAGTATATATATAGTACTTAGCCTAGGTATTAATAATGTTAACTCTTATGCAGGTATCTATATATATATATATATAAGGTAATGTGGTGTTCCTATATGAGTTATTAATGTATTGTGAATACCTAGATATGTGTTTAACATTGTGTATGTGTGAATTAGACTTAGTGAATGTGTAGGGGTGCTAAACTAGGCTTGATTAGACCATAGTGACCTAGTATAAACTAATGTAGTCTAGGGTAGACTAGTTGACCTAATTTAGACTTGGTTGACCTAGTTTGACTTCTAGGGTTGACCAGAGTTGACCAAGAGTCGACTTTGGTCTAGATTGATCTAGAATCATGTAGAATGCATAGTAGGACTTCATTACACTATTCTGGACTTGTTGTGACTTGTGCTGTTCTGATTAGGAGCCAGACACCACTCCTTGGACAGTACGTTTCATATTGGACACTCAGATACAGGCGAGTACATTCTCTGATCATTTCATATCCTACTTAGAATTATTTCCTGCAGTAGATTACTTTACTTGTACTGTCACGATAGTCACACGGATTGGTACTATATGGATCTCTACATGCGATGTTATCCCCCTCGGGAGCGTCGGGTACATTGTGTCATGTGCGTTTTACTTTCATCATGTACTCCTGTGCTTTCATTATACATGTACACTCCTGTGAATCTTGTACTCTCATGTTCACGGAGCCCCATGTATACTATCATGTGCACCCTTTCATGGGCCCCCATGTGATATCATGTACAATAACATAACCTGTTTAGATCCTTGTGGATTGATTGGGGTACGGGGGAGTAGAATTGGACATGTGAATAATACACCAGTAGTATCTTATCAGAATCTCTTCCATAGTGTCTTATCAGAATCTCCTATGCCATTTACATGTCCATATTGCACTCTGACTCACTAGCTACTGTTAGTCTCTATTATAGTAGATATTCTGTTACAGCTCTTTCTCTGTTTACTTACTGTACTTCTTTCAGTACTTGTATCTTACTTTACTGCATGTTTATATTTTCTAACCTGCTATGAACTGTTGAGATGTACTGTACTCGCTCCTGTCTTGACTGGACCTGTTGAAAATATTACAGAGGACGAGGAGGAGGCTTGCCTGGACACTTTCTACGGGGCAGCCTTAGATGACACCTGCGAGCTGGACCCTCAGGAGGACCCAGCTCTAGCTGAGGATATCACCCCGATTGCCTAGTTTAGATTAGTTAGGCTTATCTTCCTTTTGTAGTCTTGAGACATGTTTTAGCTAGACTTTATTTGGAGTTCAGAGTTGTATATATTCTTTCATTCTGTATCTGAGACCTTGTACTGCTGGATATTGCTGGGATTATCTTAGACTGCTTTTCATCTATTTATTTCCTTGAGTTCTATTTCATATCGTGCTATCTCTTCCTTAGTTGTGATTGAGTTTTACTGCTATGTCACCCCCATTCGGGGAGTATAAACTGTTTAGAGATATATTGTTAGATGTTGTGACCTAGGACAGCGTTCTACCGCCGACACTGCGGCGTAGGCTGGACGTACCCACGTCTCGTGCCCTTACTCTAGGGTGCGGATCGTGACACGTTTTTAGTGGTGGCCCATGCAGGTCTAGACTAGAGGTGTAGTGGTATTCGAATTAGAGTATCACTACAGCCTGCAGCAGGATATAGGACATTAATTTTAAGGTACTCAATCACTTTAGGAAAAATTCTTTTATTGCCATCTAAATCCTTTTGTCAGGTGATCCTTTGAATTATAATTGTCCGTCTTTGTTATTTCGCTTCTTTCTCAGAAATTGATACTCTTGTTTGTCTATCTTCAGGATGGTAGAGACTCGATCGCAGCGTGCCATACATGAGGATGCTATAGAGGGGACTGCTACCTCTCAGCCAGCACGGCGAGGCTAGGGGACTGCAGCTCCTGCCACCTCAGCTCGTGTTGAGACCTCGGCAGCCGCGGCAGGGGGTATGCATCCACCGACTCGGAGGTAGGACCCGGTCATTCCAGAGGATCCCTTCCAGCAGCCGCCTCCAGGATACGTGGACGCAGCTCAGATGTTCGCGTATTTCCAGCAGTTCATGGACAGACAGCAGGCTCGACAGGACAGAGGCATGGAGTTGGCCGTCACGACAGCCGCAGCTCGACCAGTGGTGCAGCAGCCGAGGACACCGGGGATCGAACAGTTTCAGAAGATGAGCCCCAGAGACTTTCTGGGGACAGAGGGGATCCTATATGCCGATGAGTGGATCGAGCATATAGAGGAGATCTTCCGCTTGGCCAGGATACCAGCAGATCTTCAGATCGAGGCTGCAGCTAGTCGGATGCGAGATCTTGCTCGCACCTGGTATCAGTCAGACCCCAGGGTGGGGGTACCTGGACAGACTTGGGAGCAGTTCAAGGGCTTCTTCAAGAAGAAGTTCTTCCCAGATTCAGCACTTAGAGCCTTGGAGTCGCAGTTCGAGAGCCTGGTCTAGGGGAGTCTCTCAGTGGAGGAGTACGCCGGGGAGTTTGGCCGCCTCGGCAGGTTTGTGGAGGGCTTGAGCGAGACGACGAAGGCCCAGAGGTTCCGAAAGGGTCTAGTCAAGGAGGTCAAGTCCTTGACCAAGGGCAACCAGGATGCTCCGTTCGAGGAGATCTTGACGGGAGCCTTGCTAGCAGAGGATGATCTTGAGCTTAGGCTCAAGAGGGGGCGAGACCCAGTTGGGGGCAGCAGCAGCAGCGGGGGCCAGGCCAAGAGGCCCCACTTTCAGCATCAGCAGCAGAGGCAGTTTCAGCCGCAGCCGATTCAGCAGAGGCCAGTTCACCAGCAGCAGTTTCAGCATCAGGCACCTAGGCACCAGACAGTCAGTTGCACCTTCTGCAAGAAGCCAGGGCATGGATGGAACGAGTGCAGGAAGAGGCTCGGGAAGTGCCTTCTTTGCGGAGCGGCAGACCACCAGATGAGGGAGTGCCGTATAGCACGAGCAGCCTAGGGAGGAGGACCCAGAGCAGCAGCAGGCCAGCAGAGGGGACCAGCCCTGCCGACGCAGCAGTAGAGGTTCGTCCAGCACCAGCAGCAGGCCAGGGGAGGCCAGCAGGGGCGAGCTTTCGCCATGGCAGCAGAGGATACAGAGACGATAGGAGAGCTGATTGCAGGTTCGATTCTACTCGACTCCAGTCCAGCATTTGCATTATTCGATTCCGGTTCTTCGCATAGCTTCATATCAGTATCTTTTGCGATTAGACACGGTATCATAGCTGAATCGTTGCCTAGAACTTACAAGATCACGACCGGGGGTGGCATTATCCTCGTGAGTGATGTTTGTAAGGGTCAGAGAGTAGTTTTGGGAGGCCGTGAGTTGGAGGTGAGCCTGCTCGTAATGCCATTGCCGAACTACGATATAGTACTAGGCATGGATTGGTTGAGCAGGCACCACGCCAGCATTGATTACGGAGGGGGTAGAGTTCTCTTCAGAGAACCGGGGGAGCCAGAGTTCGAGTACTCCAGACGTCAGGCAGAGCAGAGCAGCGGAGTCTTCTGTGGAGTCTCGGTCGAGGAGCAAACGATTCCACACCCCTTGATAGCAGAGTATATGGATGTTTTCCCAGAGGAGTTGCCGGGACTGCCACCAGACAGAGACATAGAGTTCTCGATAGACCTGGTTCCAGGAGCAGAACCCATCTCCCAGCATGTCTATCGGGTGAACAACAACGAGCTGGTGGAGCTGAAGAAGCAGGTGGATGAGCTACAGGACAAGGTCTTCATCCGCTCGAGTTCGTCGCCATAGGGTGCACCAGTGTTGTTTGTGCCAAAGAAGGATGGGTCAGTACGTATGTGTATTGACTATAGGGCACTCAACAACCTCACGATCAAGAACAAATACCCACTGCCGCGGATCGATGATCTATTTGACCAGTTGAGCGGAGCTCGGGTATTTTCCAAGATTGATATGAGGTCGGGATATCACCAGGTGAAGGTGGGGGGAGGATATTCCCAAGACCGCTTTCAGGACGCGGTACGGGCAGTTCGAGTTTTTGGTTATACCGTTTGGGCTAACCAATGCACCAGCGGTGTTTGTGAACCTTATGAACAAGGTATTCCACCAGTATCTGGATCAGTTTGTGGTGGTATTTATTGACGATATCTTGATATATTCCAAGGCTGAAGAGGAGCACGAGGAGCATTTGAGGATAGTGCTGGAGATTCTCAAGAAGGAGCAGCTTTACGGGAAGCTCTCCAAATGTGAGCTTCTTAGATCGGGTGGACTTCTTGGGGCATGTGGTGACTGGAGATGGTATCTCAGTTGACCCCAAGAAGATTGTAGCAGTTGAGGCATGGGCAGCGCCGACTTCAGTTGCAGAGATCAGGAGTTTCCTGGGGCTAGCAGGATACTATCGGAGATTCGTGCAGGATTTCTCCTGGGTTGCAGAGCCGTTGACTTGGTTGACCCGGAAGGATGCTGAGTATGTGTGGTCAGAGGAGTGTCAGGCAGCTTTTGATGAGTTAAAGAAGCTGCTTACGACAGCTCCGATTCTGACATTGCCTTCAGGATCAGGTGGTTTCATTATTTATAGTGATGCTTCAGGGAAGGGGCTGGGTTGCGTCTTACAGCAGCATGGAAAGGTGATTGCCTATGCTTCCAGGCAATTACGTCCCCACGAGAAGAACTACCCTACCCACGACCTGGAGCTGGCAGCAGTAATATTTGCTCTGAAGCTGTGGAAGCATTATCTGTATGGTGAGAGGGTGGAGATCTTCACAGATCACAAGAGCTTAAAGTATGTGTTCACTCAGAAGGAGTTGAACATGAGGCAGCGCAGATGGTTGGAGTTGATGAAGGACTTCGACATTGTACTGCAGTATCATCCAGGGAAGGCCAACGTGGTTGCCGATGCCTTGAGTAGGTATCCGACAGCCATGTGTTTGACCATGGATCGGCATTTGCTTGCCGACTTGGAGAGCCTTGGGATTGAGGTGATCGTGCCCGGAGTGCAGATGCAGCTATGGGGGATGCAGATTCAGTCAGACTTGGTGGAGAGGATCAAGTCGGCACAGTTTGAGGACATTGCTCTGCGGTGTCTCCAGGAGCAGGTTCGAGCAGGTTTGCTGGAGGGCGAGTTTTCTCTTGCAGAGGATGGTGCCTTGAGGCACGGTTCCAGATTATGTGTGCCCAGCGGAGAGCTCAGGGAGCAGGTTATGCAGGAGGCCCACAGATCTCAGTACTCTATACACCCGGGTGCCAACAAGATGTACCGAGATCTGCGGGAGCATGTTTGGTGGTCAGGAATGAAGCGGGAGGTGGCTCGCTTCATGGCAAGGTGTTTGGTCTGTCAGCAGGTTAAGGCAGAGAGACAGAGGCCCGGTGGATTGTTGCAGCCGCTGCCCATTCCCGAGTGGAAATGGGAGCATATCACTATGGACTTCGTATCAGGATTGCCGCGCACACCAGGAGGGAAAGACGCGATTTGGGTTATCGTTGACAGGTTGACCAAATCGGCCCACTTCTTGCCATTCAAGGTGGGTACGTCTACAGAGAGACCGACGGAGTTGTATATGCGGCAGATAGTCAGGATCCACGGAGTTTTGGTCAGCATCGTCTCGGATCGGGATAGCCGTTTTACTTTCCATTTCTGGAGGAGTCTGCAGACCAGCTTGGTCACTCAGCTCAAGTTTAGTACTGCATACCACCCCCAGACGGACGGACAGTCAGAGCGGACTATTCAGACCCTTGAGGATATGCTGCGGATGTGCGTCCTGGACTTTGGAGGTTCCTGGGAGGATCATCTTCATTTGGTGGAGTTTGCTTACAACAATAGTTTCCAGGCCAGCATTGAGATGTCACCTTTCGAGGCTCTGTACGGGCGTAGGTGCCGTACACCCTTATCCTGGGATGATGTTGGTGAGCGAGCTTTACTGGGGCCAGAGATGGTTGTTGATGCGGTCGAGAAGGTGAAGCTCATCAGGGACAGACTTCGCATGGCGCAGGACAGACATCGGCACTGGGTCGATAGCCACCGGAGGCCCTTGGAGTTTCAGGTACAGATTAGAGTAGGATTAGATTTAGGTTTCCTTGTTTATGATTTTTGATCATGTTTGTTATTTATATTAATTGGGTCCTTGCTTGTGATTAGGTCAGAGACCAGGCTTTCTTGAGGATATCTCCGACTCATGGTACGATACGTTTCGGTGGAGGCGGGAAGCTTAGCCCGCGCTTCATCGGCCCTTTCGTTATCAGCGGGAGAGTCGGTGACGTTGCATACAGGCTAGACTTGTCGCCTGTGCTAGTGGGGTTCCACAACGTATTTCATGTATCACAGTTGAGACGGTACGTGGCTGACCCTAGCTATGTGCTCGATCATTCAGAGATAGAGGTTGGGCCTTCTCTCAGCTATCCAGAGCAGCCAGTGGAGATTCTGGATCGACGGGAGAAGGTTCTGAGGAACCAGGTGATACCCTTGGTGCGCGTCGTATGGAGGCATCATTCTCTAGGAGAGTCTACCTGGGAGCGGTAGGATAAGATGCGCGAGTGCTACCCTTATCTTTTTGGACCGTGAGGTATGCTTTCTATCCTTCTCATCAGTTGTATTTCGCCTTTCAATTTCGAGAACGAAATTCTTTTAAGGAGGGTAGATTTGTCACTACCACATTTCTAGTGTGAGGGTATTTTTGTCATTTTTGGGGTAATTTAAATTTATTAGAATTTATTTGAATTTATGGGAATTTTTAGGAATTATTTTGGAATTGTTTGAACTAAATTGATTTTGGCTATTTTGGACCCATGTAGACCAACCTAGGAGCTAACCCTAGTTAGTATGGACTTGGTTAGGTTATGTGACTCTAGTCTAACCTAAGTTAATCCTTGGTTTGGTCATTAGACTCTAGTTAGCATTAGGAATTAGATAAGTCATAAGTCATGACTTATAGTTTGAACAATTAACAAAACAACTTAGCCATAGCCTATGTGACTTGGCCCAAAGCCCAAAAATCAACCTAACCCTAACCCTACCTGACTTAGCCAGCCACCTAAAGCTTTGGGAACCACACCCCTATAAGTAATCTCTTAGTTTAGGGCTAGCCTCTTTAGGAAAGAACAAGTTGAGAAGAAAGATATTTTCAAATCTTTAGAAATTCATTATAAATCCATTTTAAATCCTTTTTTCCCCAAACCAATTCCATTAGGACCTAAATTCATTGTTCTTGCTGTTGGTATTGATTGTTTACAGGAAGGAAACAATTTGTGGGATTTTGGTGGCTTAAGGAATCATTCCATTTGGGGATTTTTCACCCATTGTTCTTCAATAGGTAACTTTCTCTACACTCCATGGATTTTCGTTTTGTCTTCATCATTAAGAAGCCCTAGGGGTCCCCTAAGTGTCTGTATAGGTTTCGTGTCAGGTATCATAGGTTTCGTGTCCGTTCTGGACACGTATCAGAGTCGGCCCTAAGTGTTTGTCGAAATGCCTCAAAGGGCATTCCGATTCTTTTTGTGCAATGTTTTTGAATAGGAATCTAGGTCTTGATATTGCCTATGGATTTCTGTTCCTCTGAGGTAGTGATTGTGTTGGGTTGTGTCGAAATCGATGCGTGGACACGCGGGTGCGCGCGCGCGGGGGGGTTGTGCGCGTGTCCTGCTGTGCGGGGGCTCCACAGGACATGATACTTGATCACTTGACACGAGATTTGACACACCCCTTGGGGCACTCACTGACATGCCACGTGTCAAATTTTGTAGGCCCACGTGGCATATTGAGGGAGAAATCCTCAACGCATGGGAATTGCACTGTTCTGTGCACTGTGTTTATTTGCCACTGATACGGCATTGTAGCGCCGGACATGACACACTAGGACACAGGGCAGGTCGACCTAGACCTAGCCCTAGTATAGGGGTACACATGTGCACGAGCACGTGGCCTAACACGTGCTGTGTCGTGTGCACGATACGCGCGCACACGTGCACGAGGAACAGCTCACTGTACACTATTTTGGTACATTGTTTTGAATGGACACATTGGTGTCCACTTTAGTGGACAAAAACCATTTGTATAGCATGTGTGCATTATGTACTTTCATTACCAACCTCTGTAATTGTTTTTAATTTGATTTTCACTGTTCATTTGTCATTTCCCAATTTTCTGAAAAAATTGTGTATCAGTCATTACTGAATTTTTTCCAGTTTTTGCAAATTGAACTTTGGCAATCATTTAAACCCTTTTAACACTGATTATTAGTGTAGATTAGGACCCTAACATGTTCACCTATGAAAATCCTAACTATGTGTCGAATCTGGACTGATTTGGTTATGTTTGGTTCATTAAATCTGAGATTACTTTCTAGGGACTGTTTTTTTTTAAAAACTCTTTGTTTGATTTTGAGTTGTTATGTTAACTGATGAACTGGGATTAACATTCAGGTCTGAGATTGTTATATGGACTGAAAAATCTGAGTTTGAGAGCTGTTAAATCTGAAATGTTTCAATCTGAAATCTGGAAATTATATAGACTGTTTTGCCAACACTGTTTTCCTGCACTCCAACATATCACTCACTGTTTTTCACTGAAATGGCATGTATCACACACCCTTTAGCCCACACATTCCTGTACACCCTCACTCATCTCACACATCACTCTATTGACACAACATGTCATACACACACACGCACTTTCTCCTCTCTCGTCACTGTTTTGTATTCCTGCACATTGTTACCTTTCCACACACACACAGCTACACTCATACACACACACACACACACACACACAAAGTCCTATTGCACACTTCTCACACATTGTACTCTCCTGCCTACACACACACAGGCCTTCCCTCTCTCTATGTGCACATGTATGTACATATTAGATATGAATATCTATATATGTGGTGTGTGCAATGTTTTATGTATAGTGTGTATACATATGTACTTGGGTGATGTATATCTATATGTATATATATAGTACTTAGCCTAGGTATAAATAATGTTAACTCTTATGTAGGTATCTATATATATATAAGGTAATGTGGTGTTCCTATATGAGTTATTAATGTATTGTGAATACCTAGATATGTGTTTAACATTGTGTATGTGTGAATTAGACTTAGTGAATGTGTAGGGGTGCTAAACTAGGCTTGATTAGACCATAGTGACCTAGTATAGACTAATGTAGTCTAGGGTAGACTAGTTGACCTAATTTAGACTTGGTTGACCTAGTTTGACTTCTAGGGTTGACCAGAGTTGACCAAGAGTTGACTTTGGCCTAGATTGACCTAGAATCATGTAGAATGCATAGTAGGACTTCATTACACTATTCTGGACTTGTTGTGACTTGTGCTGTTCTGATTAGGAGCCAGACACCACTCCTTGGACAGTACGTTTCAGGCGAGTACATTCTCTGATCATTTCATATCCTGCTTAGAATTATTTCCTGCAGTAGATTACTTTACTTGTACTGTCACGATGGTCACACGGATTGGTACTATATGGATCTCTACATGCGATGTTATCCCCCTCGGGAGCATCGGGTACATTGTGTCATGTGCGTTTCACTTTCATCATGTACTCCTGTGCTTTCATTATACATGTACACTCCTGTGAATCTTGTACTCTCATGTTCACGGAGCCCCATGTATACTATCATGTGCACCCTTTCATGGGCCCCCATGTGATATCATGTACAATAACATAACCTGTTTAGATCCTTGTGTATTGATTGGGGTACGGGGGAGTAGAATTGGACATGTGAATAATACACCAGTAGTATCTTATCAGAATCTCTTCCATAGTGTCTTATCAGAATCTCCTATGCCATTTATATGTCCATATTGTACTCTGACTCACTAGCCACTGTTTGTCTCTATTATAGTAGATATTCTGTTACAGCTCTTTCTCTGTTTACATACTGCACTTCTTTCAGTACTTGTATCTTACTTTACTGCATGTTTATATTTTCTAACCTGCTATGAACTGTTGAGATGTACTGTACTCGCTCCTGTCCTGACTGGACCTGTTGAAAATATTATAGAGGACGAGGAGGAGGCTTGCCTGGACACTTTCTACGGGGCAGCCTTAGATGACACCTACGAGCTGGACCCTCAGGAGGACCCAGCTCTAGCTGAGGATATCACCCCGATTGCCTAGTTTAGATTAGTTAGGCTTATCTTCCTTTTGTAGTCTTGAGACATGTTTTAGCTAGACTTTATTTGGAGTTCAGAGTTGTATATATTCTTTCATTCTGTATCTGAGACCTTGTACTGCTGGATATTGCTGGGATTATCTTAGACTACTTTTCATCTATTTATTTCCTTGAGTTCTATTTTATATCGTACTATCTCTTCCTTAGTTGTGATTGAGTTTTACTGCTATGTCACCCCCATTCGGGGAGTATAAACTGTTTAGAGATATATTGTTAGATGTTGTGACCTAGGACAGCGTTCTACCGCCGACACTGCGGCGTAGGCTGGACGTACCCACGTCTCGTGCCCTTACTCTAGGGTGCGGGTCGTGACAAGTCTCTATTGCAGCACGGTGCGTACTAGCGACCGAAAGTGGGGAGAAAATCATATATAAAGTCTCTATCACAGCACGATGTGTACTAACGACCGAGAGTGGGGGACAAGTCATGGTACGTATCAAGGAACTGATACAACGATATGAGAGTACATAAAAGTAAATGACATACAGGTGATATGGCAAAAATATGAAATAGGGCATGTCAAGGCAACAAGTACATAATAGAAAAAAGAAACAAGTATGACAAAAATAATAGAAAGCAGGCATGTAAAATATACCGCACATAGGACAAGGTATACTTACCCGTCGTCCAAGTCCCCGTTGAATTTGAAAAATCAAAACCTACCAAAAGTTCACACATAATAAAAGAATTATTATAGTTACACATGGGACACATTTATTTCCTAATTGACAAGTATACAAATGATAAATTTAATTAGAAAAAAAATAATCTAATAATTTTAAATATTTGTGGGACCGGGTTAGAGGGATTAGAAAATTGAGTGCCACTTTTTTCCCTCCCTTGCCATCACTTTTTCCTTTCGAGGATATTTGGCCATAAAGGGCTTATGATCCTCTCTTCCTCTAAATATTTACTCCTCTAAAATTTCCATTTCCTCTCCTCCTCATCCTTCTCCTCCTCCTCTCATCCTTCTCTAGGTCATGAGGATTTTCTTCTACTTATAATTCTCTTATCTTCTCCGTTATTTACTCATCTCCTCCTTCTCTAATAATTTTTTTATTTTGTTTTAAAGGTGCTCATCTAGTGAGGTCAGCGGGGTTCAATTCTCTTCCTCCACTCTAGGTTAGTGGGGTTCAATCCTTTTCCACCACTTCTCGTACAGGGAGGAGATCCCATCGGCTCTAGGGGTCAGGAGATGCCACCGGCTCAAGTTAATTTTAAAATCCTAACCATAATTTTCTTTCCCTATTTACGTTATTTTTATGTTCTTTAATTTGTTTGTTTCTACAATTTTCTAGATTTATTTGCATATGAATGTGACTATCTTTTTAGTGTTTTAAAATGGAATTGTGATTTACATGTAGGTTTTATGCCTATGTTTTCATGGCAAGGCTAAGAAGCATGAAAAGGCACCTGATCCAATATCTTTTTTAGAGACAAACATACTCGAAAGGATACAAAAATATCATGGGTATCTGAATCTGCTAAGATAAAGTTTATAAGAACTAATCTTCTACACTTAATAATCTTTGTTTTATAAATACTAGTATAAGTGCACGTGTCTTGCACGTATTTTTAACATTCTTTTAATTAACTTAGGAAGACTCTTTGGGAAGACCAAAGGGTAGTCTACGTAATTACGAACCATTTTTAATTAGTATAGACATGTAAGGGTATTTTCGAAATTCAAAAGTTTCACCATCAAGTTTTCCTATTATATAGTAGAATAGATTATGAAAAGAATCACTTTGATTTTGCATATAAATGTAAAATTTTCAGGTTGAGATGGTACAGAACTTGGAGGCCTTGGTTAAAGTTGAGGGAAATGACATGTTGGAATGGCGACAAAGATCCTATACTACAGTTAATAGGTAAACTTTCACTTAGAAACCTATATGACTCATCTAATCCCATCACCCTTCTCAAACCAATACCCAAAACTCTGATACTCCACATCACTCTAACATCTCACAAAGACATAGGCCAAGAGGCTCATGCCACTACATATATCCTGCTGCTGCACAGCATTAGTACAAGCTGCTGTAAGCATGCATGCTTGTATTGCCTGCAAATGCTACTGCTGCTAATGCTAAGGCTGCTGCTGCAACCAAGCAAGCCAACCTAGACACACACACACCCCTTAACTCTATAATCTAACTAAACCCAACTCCAAACTCCCCACTGCCCTTTGATACCATATCTAACATTACTGATACCTTAATATTCTAACCACTAGGATACTTAGGATACTAACTAACATATCACTATATATACTAATATATAACTCTAATTCCCAAATCCTATGGCCAATGGCGATCTGCACAGAGCCAATCGAACCACCCTCGGTTCTGTCAAACAACACACACACACACAATACGAGTATACAACTTACCATATGTATATATATATATATATATATATATATATATATATATATATATATATATGGCTTAAAACTCATATGCTATTATATTTATATAATAACCCCCCTCACTCAAACTCTCATACTGATACATTACTACCAAAGGTAGGACTGAAACCCATAACTACATGAGACTGACAATAAAACATTCAATGTCAGTTAATCCCAAATCCATGCCACATAGCCCAAGCCCCTGCACTACTCCTACTGACCTGCATATCATATATAACTGCTATTATTGCAAGTATCCTGAGCCCATTCCCTTCAATTCTCATCTAGCCTTTCCCCTCCTCTTAACTATATAAACAGGGGTACTAATCCTCCTCACTAACATGAACTAACTAACTGATACTAATGTCTAACCTCCATATCCTCCTCACTATCACAAGTCAAATGGCCATATGGCCCATAACTTCTGATACCAAAACTTGGATACAAGGCGAAACTCTGATACATATATCGCCAAATCTGATACACTTAACCCAAGTTCTGATACTAAACCACAAACCCAAGGCTAAGTAGCCTGAGCCCTCTCACACTGCACAAGCCTATGGTCAAATGGCCAATACCAAATGAACCCAGGGCCAATGCCACTGTATTGCTTACTGTTGCACAGCACTGGGGCCATCCCCTACTGCTCGCACACTCTGTGGACAGAGCCACTGTGTAGTGCCAAGCCAAATAACCTGACTCCCCCTTTCCATACTGTGATACATACCACAGAGAACACACAATAGTATACATATGTATTTGTACACCATATAATATATAGTTACATATATATATAACATGTGGCTTATATATACATTTATATTTATATAGGAAATCATTTGAAAAACCATTAGAGAGCCTAAACAATGAATAACCTATCCAAACACGTCTAAAACTGAAAACAAAGTCCAAACTAGCTCATGGGACATTTCATCAAACACTTGGGAGCCCTCCTCGGATTTCTCCATGGATGGCTCAAAAACCCCAAGTAAAATACACAAAAATGAGGTCTAGAGCCTTGATCACCTCCCTATGGACACCCCTAACCAATATGGGTGTTCCTACAAGGTGTCATGCATGAAGAAGGATTCAAAAATTATGAGAAAGCAAGGTTTTACCTATTGGGTGGTTGAATCCCCAATGAAATCTCTTGTGGAATCCTCTTGTGTCAAGTTAGACACAATTTACTTTTCCTTGGACACTTTCCCACGAGCTCCTTGGATCTCCAAGCTCCTAGCCTTTAAGAATGAAGGTTTTTGAGGAGTTTGAGAGAATTTGGAAGAGTTTTGATGGTGGGAAAGAAGGAAAATAGGAGGGAGCTATTCTAGGGTTTTGTGGAGGCTCATTAATGAGGAAGAAGATGAATTAATAGCCTCTAATACCAACCAAGAGAGGGAGCCCTAAAACCCTATAAAAGTCACCATGAACCATCTCCTAATCAAAGGGTTAATGATGCACTATGTATGGGATTCAAACCTAGTCTAAACTAAGTATAACATGACTTAAATGAAGCTAATTGTGTTCATCCTAGGTTATCGGCTTAAGTGGTCATGTCTAGTCTCATAAGGTTCACAAGTTAAGGTTCAATGACTATTCTAGCAATATAATAATATAAATGAAAGTAGTGGCCCTATCTATGATTGTGGGGGTGACAAAGTGCATTCATTTAGCTGGTTAGTTTTACCTTTTACAGTTATTCAGTATTTACTTTATGGCATGTTTCCTCTGTATCTTACAATGTCCTCTGAGGACCTAATTCCTTTCCTGATTCAGACGAGCTCTTGTAGCTGACTGTGTATGAACCGAGAATTGAGGCAGGACTTGTTGCTGAAGACGACGAGGTGTTACCTGAGGAGTTCCCTTGACTCATGGTATGGTGTTATTTTGGTTATGAGTATCATTATCTTTTTAGTTGATGCTCATGACTATTTATCTTTCTTCTTTTAATACTTTCATTCGATATTATACTCCATGGGTTTGTACCCACCAAACAATTCAGTTGCATTTTATTCAGACTCCATGTATTTCCAATTTTATATTTCAGTATTACTTTCTTTGTTCCTGTGAATGAGATTTAGATGTTACCTCTTGCTTGTATAGTATAGATTTATTTATAGCATAGTACATCTGGGATAATTCCATTAAATTGGGAACTTATTCCAGATCGTATCAGCTGGCATCGTCATGGCCTAAGTCCCTATTTTGGAAACTGGGTCATGACATGTTTTAGTGGTGGCCCATGCAGGTCTCGTTTATCGTTTCGGTTACGTAACTGTACCGATTCGAGCCTGCGATTAGGATTAGCCGTGTTAGGATCTCATCCACTTGTTGATTATCGCCTTTGAACCTCAACTCGTACTCTATTATTAATTCTCTTGTATCCTGCTTTCTTCTGTCCCTTTTGTAATAGAGTTCTGTCTCTTTCAAAGAGATGAATATGCGTAGTGGACGCACGGATTATGGCATTGCCCCAGCATCCGACACTGAGCCCAGTAACGACATGACTCCAGCTCCACCAGCGGACCAGATCTCAGAACATGTCACAACCTTCCCGTCGACTCCAGCGATTCACGTGGAACCTGCACCGCAGCCTGCACCAACTCACCAGGAGGGATAGACTTCATAGGCACCAAACCAACAGGAGATTCCTTTGCCTCCTCCCCCTTCTTTTTTACCGCAGATGTCGTACGTGCCATTTGCTCCCCAGATGGCTCAGTAGGAGGGACAATCGGAGATGTTCCAGTTCTTTCAGGCGATGATGCAAGCACAGTGGCAACAGACTGAAGCTTTGAGGCAGAGCATGATGACGGTCCTAGAAAGGATATATGTACCAGTACCAGCACTAGCACCTTAATATATGGTAAAGTATCCTATATTTTATACTATTGTTTGGCAGTACGGTGTGTGTAGTAGAGGAGAAGCAAGGGGGATTTGCTTATAACTAAGAAGTAGAGATGTGTGAGGGTGACCCCATATTACCTATATGTATTCAGTTATACAACCTCTTTAAGAATCAGTGTTGGCCACTAGTGTGCATATTAGGTAAAGGGAAAATGTATTCCATTGATGCCTTGGTTAAATATTATTGAAGTGAGGGTATGAAACATATAGGATAGATGGCATATGGGGTATCTTAGTATCCTACTTTTAAGATATTAGTATTAGATAACTAGGCTAGTTAGATTTGACTAATATTGACTAGTTGATAGCTAATGTTGACGAGGTTTGACTATTGACCTAGAATTGACCAATCGACGTAGAATTTGTCTAGTATGACATGTTTTCAAATCCAAACATGTTATTGATTCAACATTCCATATTTAGGTCTTCGAGGCGCAGTATCAGACGTTGTTGATACTACACACCAGTTTGCAGCGAGTACATTCTCTGATAATTTTCATTTATGACATTTACTATGTTTCTTGTATTTAGTGTACATGTACTTTTTTTACACATTGGTCACATGGATTGGTATTTACGGATCCCGTCATGAGATGTTATTCCTTACCTTGGTGTATCTTGTGCAATTCATGTTGTAGTTCTTGTGCAATATATGGACACCGATTCTCGAAAAGACTTGCTACCTTCTCTTAGAATTCCGTGTCGTAACGTGTTGCGGTTGGATCCACACTAATAATCGGAGGAGGGAGAATATTAGTCTAGATATGTGGTGAACACCCGCCTTATGCATTGTGTAGATCCGTGTGAGTGTTAATCATACACTTCACGTATGATAACCAGTCTAGTAGACCTTGTGCAAGTTTCCAAGCCGGCCACATATCAAAGCTAATATTCACTCACATAGATAGACGGTTCTTGACTCTTGTACATGATATGATCAGTTTCTCTTGTTATTGCTCTAGTTTACTGCTTTATCTTTACCATGCTACTTTCATGTACATTCTATTTGTTCTTGTATATTCTTTATATTTACTGTTTTATAACACTTGTCATTTACTGGGAACTGTTGTTGGAAATGTGCTCGTCCATCCTGACTGGATATATTTTTCAGACGATGGCGAGGACGAGTGTACCTCCTACTATGGTTCTCATGATGTAGTTAGCATAGACCAGGAGACCCTAGTCTAGCAGGGGTTAGTCCTAGCTGAGGAGGCTCTAGCAGTGACTCAGTTAGACTAGGATTTGACCGGACTCTGTCTCCAGCTTACTCATTGTGCTTGTTCAGACTTCTATAAATATATTATGGTTCATCCTGTATTTGTCTTGGATTCTTTGCACTATGGGTTTATCTTTTCATCTCTATCTTTTATAATGCCATATATTCTTCCAGTTAGACTTGGGATTGTGGTTTATATATTATGGTTATCCTCCGTTCGGAGATGAATTGCAATGACAGGTTTTTATATTATTGTTAGATAGTAGACCTGGACAGCGTTCTACTGCCCATTCCTTGGCCTAAGCTGGACGCTGTTATGTATTCGTGCCCTTATACTGGGTGCGCGTCGTGACACGGTTCCAGATTGTCGAGATGTGTATCTCTGCCAAGGAAAAATAGGGTATATTAACGACGCATTTCCCCAGCCGTCATCAATTGATCCTTCCTTTTGCAAATGGCGCACTGATAATGCTATTGTTAAAGGTTGGTTAATGACTTCCATTGATCCATCTTTAATTGGCAATTTTATTCGATTTCCTACGGCAAAAGCAGTTTGGGATGCCTTTGCTACTACCTTCTTCGATGGTAGTGATACATCACAAGTGTACGATCTTCGACGCCGTATGGGTAGACTAAAATTGGCTACAGCTCGCTGGAAGAATATTACATGAACTTGTAGGGTCTATGGCTTGAAATTGATTTCCGTCGACCGAATCCTATGGAATGTTCTACTGATATTCAACACTATAATCGGATCATCCAAGAAGACCGTGTTTATGTTTTTCTGGATGGTCTTGATGATCGGCTAGACAATATATATGCAGATTGTCTACAAATAAAAACCATTTCTTACGGTTGAACATGCATATGCACATATTAGACGAGAGGCTATCCGACAACAGGTTATGACTACCCATGACACCAATGGGCTCCAGGGGGATGTCTTTGTTTCGAAAGCTCTCACTTTAAGCACCTCTGCCCATGGTAAACCTACCAAGAACCGAAACTCTGCTGATGGAAAAAATGCTCTCATTGTGGCAACCAGAAACGTGAAAACTATTTTAAGTTGCATGGGTACCCTAATTGGTGGCACGACCATCAAGACCGTAAGCATCCTAGCAGCACCGATACTGGTGGAAGTTCAGGCACAGCTGTTGTCGCTAGTGCAGAGCCTCATCTCTCTTTGATACAATCGGTTGCAATGTCCACAAATACTCCTACCAACTTGAACTCAGGTATCTCTGGTCTTGCTCTTTTTACCAACAATAGAGATACAGATTGTCGGGCATGGCTTCTAGACTCAAGGGCCACGGACCATATGACTTTTGCTGCCTCAGACTTCTCTCGAACTTCTCTTCCGTGACGCACCAACATAGCTAATTCAAATGGTGTTATTTCACCATTCACTGTAGCTGGCTCTGTCACTTTATCTCCATCCCTCCATTTATCTAATAATGTACTTATTCCATCTTTATCCCATAAACTATTGTCTAATAAGTCAGCTTACTGCAGACCTTGGATGTGTTGTATTCATTTATCCAAAATTATGTCTTATCCAGGATATTCTCACCAAGAAGATAATTAGACGTGGTACTAAGAGGGGGAATTATATTATGTGGATGACATCGGCCAGGCAAACAACATGAACAATTTGCATGCCAATAAAGAGACAACACTATGGCTATGGCTTCGACGCTTGGGACAACCATATTTTTCTTATTTGAAGCACGTTTTAC
Organism: Iris pallida; assembly: GCA_029216955.1. Classification (NCBI taxonomy): domain Eukaryota; kingdom Viridiplantae; phylum Streptophyta; class Magnoliopsida; order Asparagales; family Iridaceae; genus Iris; species Iris pallida. The sequence continues at coordinate 5,508,895 of JANAVB010012000.1, read as the reverse complement.
CTCATTTGTTTAAGCATTCACAGACTTGTGATTTGAAATGTGTTGCTTGCATTTTGGCTATGAGCCATCGCTCTACTTATCCATTGAGCATGAATAAAAGTGACACTCCATTTGCATTAATTCACTCTTATGTATAGGGTCCCTCACCCGTTACTAATATGTCTGGCTTTCGTTGGTTTGTTATATTTTTGGATGATTGCACCCGTATGACATGGCTCTACTTATTAAAACATAAAGATTAAGTTCTCAGTGACTTTGAAACATTTCATGCTATGGTTGGTATTCAATGCGGTGCCACCTTGTAGGTTCTACACACGGATAATGGTCGTGAATACGTCAATAAGCATTTTTAAGCTTATTTTTTCCAACATGGTTTAATTCATGAAACTTTATGCTCACAAACACCCCAACAGAACTGTGTTGCCGAGAGAAAAAAATAGACATCTTCTAGAGACTGCCCGTGTTCTGCTATATGCTGCTAATATGCCCAAACATTTTTGGACCGATGCCATCTCAACCACCATCTATCTTCTCAACCAAATGCCATCCAAATTTTTATCATTTAAAACACCCCTCCAATCTCTTTTCGGTCATGTGTCCCTACCCACGACGCTGATGCTTCCTCCTCGTATCTTTGGGTGTGTTGCCTACGTGTATCTCCACAAAAAATAGCGCACCAAACTTGACCAGTGTGCACGTCGATTTGTGTTTTTAGACTATGGTATCCATCAAAAAGGCTACCGTTGCTATGATCCAACTAGCCGAAAACTCTATGTGACTATGGATGTTCAATTCTTGGAAACTGATTTTTTTTCATCTTCGGTACCTCCTTCTCCTCTTCAGGGGGAGATAAATAATGAAGAGTTGAATTGGTCCCAACATAAGACGCCGAATGAGCTTGATTGGTTCAGCCTTGAGGGGCCATGTGAGGAGCAGCATGAGCATGATGAGCCAAATGATAACTCACGCGTTGTGAATTCTGAAACTGAAATATTTTTGAATGCAGAAACATAGCCTATATCCAGTGAGCCTATATCCCCTTTCTCTGAAGTGCCAGTCGAATCATCTCCTGAGATTAATCGTGAGGTATGTACTATTATTACACCCTTACATACTGATGACTTAGATGATTTTGTAGGATATGTTTTTGTCACGCCCCAGAACCAGAATACTAGAGAGCGGAGGACAGACACAGCCAGCTACGTACATTAAAGTGCCACCCACCTCGCAACACGGTCACAGCTGTCTAGATGCATGAGGGTTAAACTACAATCCATCAGTCTCTATGGTCAAGAACAAGCCTAGTGTCTCAATCTCAAGCAAGCAAATAATGTACAAGATGTTAGATCATCAGACATACAAAGTAAGGCGTCCCAAACATTACATATTCAGATGATCATAAAGCTACTCATACAAAATACGAGACTAGCAATAGTTAAGTCATACATGATCAACCCTAGGATTTGCAAATCATGTAACAGCCCTTAGGCAGACAGAAAGTAAGTTTCAACATGAGCTAACACTTTCTCGGTGGCTAAACGCCTCAAAAGAATAATTTAACAATAGAGTGGGAGGGCAAAATACGAAAGCTCACCCATTGCCAGGATTACGTCTGGTGTTCACCATCTGGCTGGAAGACAGGTAGGTCCTAGGGTGCTACTCCGAAATCTGGCCATAAAAAACCAGTTGGGTCAGAACCCAGAAGAGCAAGTGCCACAAGGGAGGCTTTATTAAGGAACTAAAACCAGCAGATAATTAGATAGAAGAATAGATAAATGAACATGATTAAGTAACATGAGACAAGATTAGAATAAATGATAGCTTGTATTAGGAAAATAATAGGCGGAACATAATTTTCATGTAAATCACGAGACAAGCATTTATGTACGGCCAATCAAGTCCTATGGCTTGCTATCATTAACTAACTAGGGTTGCCACAGGCCTAGTTACTAGCAAGATACAGTTGAGATGTTCCCGCAGTCATAAGCCCTGCAGCTATCTAGGTTATCCAGGCAAGGTAATTTACAAGAGTTATCAAGAGTTATCAAGTTTACTAGTGTACTTTCAGTACTCATGTTTTCAAGAAGTGTCCCACATGACAGTGGGCTGGAAATGTGCCCTACTCGTCGGCAGGCTACAAGTCCCTCAGGTGTGGCCGGGATAACAGGATCGCCGGTAACTGAAAAACTTTCTCTACATGGACTACTTGATCAATCTAGTCATTAACCTAGTCAGATTCATTATGAATTCCTGACCGTGGTAACCAGGAATCTATGTCCTAGACATGATGCAAGACGAGACAGGTAGCTTGTACAAGCATAATCAAGAGAAAATCAACCACGATGTCAAGACAATAATTACTTAGCAAGTCAGGGTAGCTGTCGTAACAACATTTCAAGATTATATATGTCATGTCAGGTTACTTGTTATTTATCAAGATTACTTGTCAGGAGTGCGCCTCGACGGGCCACTATCAAGCTTATACATGCCATATCAAGTTTACTTGTGTAATGCCCCAGTCCCAAAATACTTAGGACTAAGTACGTATCCATGCCAGCTGCACACATACGAAGTATACTCCAATATATGGAAACCTCATATGTATACATAAGCTGTGAAATGCAGTAAACCATGATAACTAAATCTCATCCACCAAATAAAAGAATGAAGAATTTATAAATTAACTCATGAATTATCATTTACAAATCGTTGGGCGGAGACAAATCCACTACCAACTAAAAAGAGAAGAAATACATAACAAATGAATTTGTCGAACGATGTAAAGACGATCCAAGTGCAATCACCTCGGAGGAAGAGAGTAAAATATGGCCTTGGCTAGAGCACCTGCGAAACATCACAAAGGCACACACCTGGAGATATCACCAGGTCCTCAGAGGGAAGTAATAAGATACAGGAAGAACATGTCATATAAATACTGAATATAAAATATGCTACAAATAAAAGTAAGTGACAAGACATCAATAAGGTAACCTAACCGTACTAAAATGAACATGCAGTTGAGAAACAATTCTTTTGACGCATGAGCCCTGGCTGTCAATGAGATCGGCATAGTTCCCATATAGGGCACCAGTATACGTCCGTAACGTCCGAAGAACGTCAGAGGGCATCATGTGTAAGGGGGTACGTCTATAACGCTCTGGAAAAACGTCATAGGGCACCTGGAGCCTACGTCTCCGGAGGAGTGCCCAGGTAATCAGGGAAGTCCTAAGTAGCCCATACGTCTCCCCACCCAATGCTCTTATTTAAGTCGAATCCACAACCTTATACCTCTACTAACTGCTATGTCTCCTAACATGCTTCTATTAGCAGTTAGACCTAACGCATGCGCATGGGTGATCAACCAACACGCAAGTACCTCTACATGCTACTCATCTCACACATATCTCGTGGTACAACTGTGTCAAGGTTCATGCAATACACTATAGATGGCAGTCCCTTAACTCTAGGTCCATATGCAATCCAAGGATAATAATAAAGTAAGCTAATATCACTGAGCAGGTAGTAAATTAGAAACTGTAATAATGGTACAGCTATAAGAACTGGAAATAAATGAACAGTGATATGAAATAACTAAAAAGATGCAAACTGAATATAAATAGTATAAATGGCACGGTATCTTATCTCGCAGTGCGAAAATAGTAACTCCAAGCAATAAATCACGTCAGCAATAAATCCCAAAATCAACGAACAGCTCCGAATGCTGAAACAAACATCAAGAACGTTCCCGATGTAAAAAATATATCTAGGAAATGTCTGTCCAAAAGTCCAATTCTGGAACAGAGGCAAAATCATAATTTTGGGTCAAAACGATATTTGTCGTTGGACCCGTTTTGTACCAAAATGCGTGCCAAAGTCTATGGTCTCTAAAATTGTCAAACTATATGTCTACGAATCCAGTTTGAGAAGACGAACCCAATGGCATGTCCACTTTTGAATTCTGATGAGCCGTGCATAATTTTGCCCATTAGATTGGGTCGCGGGCCCGCCAAATTGGCGTTCCGATCAACCCTCTCAGAATCAGACCAAACTTGGCATACATGACCAAAAAATCGATGTGGTCCTGATGACGTAAGTTTTGCGTCGATCCGACGAACGTGCACGAAGTTATGGCCAAGTTTGTAAAACGTCGATACGGGAGTATCTCGACGGATACGCACTGATTTTGTCGCGCACGCGCAACAAAAATCGGATTCCGTCAGTTCCCATACGTTGGCAACATCTATACGTGACTTTCGATGCATATAGTGCATGACCACCTCGTCCAGTTTGTCGGGGCGCACGCCGTATCGGAAAGATTTCTAAAATTTGAAAACAGCATTGAAATTTTTTCGTAGAACTTTAACCAAGTGTAACTTTTTACTTATTAGATGAAAAGTGATTCCAGAAAGTGCGTTACAATCTCGTATATATTGTTTTTGACTGTCTTTAATTAGTTTGTCCAAATATTTAGTAATCGGTCCGAAAAATGGCTTCCAAGTTAGTACTTTAAAATAGTTTTTAATGCTACAGAAAACAGGTTTTTCGCTAACTTCGTCTCGATTTTTCGAGCAAGTTAGTGGGTCGTTTTGAAATCCATCTAAAGGATCTCGAAGAGGGTCATGTGGGCTTCGCATCAAAATTTGTAGAAGTGAAAACGAAGGAGCGAGCATGAAGAAATTAGATCGAGAAGATAGGTACCTCACTGCGTTTTCAAAATAGGGTGTTCTGTCTCGCGGCTCGGTTTATCGTCGTTCTCCCGGCGATGGCGATCGACGGCCAAGTGCCGGCAGTGGGGTAGCTGCGTATGGACTTCAGCGAGGCTCGAGTGCAGGAAAATGAAGTTTCGTGGAGAATCGAGGAAGGATTTTGAAGAAATTAAATTTTCGATTTTATGGACTATATAGGATTAAATCCGAAATCAACTGGGATTTAATTCAGTTTTTGATTTGGATTTGGGTCAATCTGGTAGAGAATCCAATTATGAGTGTATAGGAAAAGATTTGGAACAATTTGAAGGAGATTCGGATTTGTTTTGAATTTTTGAATTCTCACGAGAATATTCGTTCGCGAGCACGGGGGGGGGGGGGGGGGGGGGGGGTCGCGAGATAATGAGTTACACTTCTCGCGAGATATTCGCGAGAAGTAGGTTGTTTGTTTTTTTCTCCTTTCTTTTTATACTAATAAGAAAAATAAAAACTAATCAAAATAAAGTTTTAAATAATTTTCTATATTCAAAATATTCATAATCTAATATTATCTTTATTATTATTTCTACAAGTAAGCTTGTACAATTTTTAAAAATGCAAAATACCTCCAATATATATATATATATATATATATATATATATATATATATATATATATATATATATATTTATATATATATATTTTTTAAAAATGCAAAATACCTCCAATATATATATATATATATATATATATATATATATATATATATATATATATATATATATATATATATATATATATATATATATAACCATATGGACACAAATGAGAAAGATTATTTTAAACCTAAAATGTCATAATCTTTATAAGAACTAATTATTGTAAGAACAACATTGTATTAAAAAAAATCATTTTTATACATTTCTTTCTCCGATAAGTATATTTCAAAATAACATGTTTAAAGATTTTAATTCAATTATTTAATTCCATTAACAACATAATAAAAAATCCTCAAAATATTTAGGGGTTTTACAACTTGTTACTTGTCAAGAGTGCACATCGGCGGGCCACTATCAAGATTAACAAGAAGGGCTCATGTGCAAGTCAAGTTTGTGTTATCACAGGAACCAAATTAACCTCATAAACTATAAGATGGGGTATTCCACCTTCAAGGCTACCCAACTTATAAGAGTTGGCCAACCGTGAAAATTTGTTGTTACAAAACTTCCAAGAAGGATAAGGAAAAGGCATGAGAATATATTGGACACTTCCCATGGATTCTAAGTTAGCCTCGATAGTAACGTGGCATTCTTGGTCAATAACTTCTATTGGAGGATTATATATTATAATCTAGCATCGTTCCTACCGGCCATGCTTTCAACAAGATGGTAGAAATGTCTTGTTCGAATATAGCTAGAACATGGTGGTCCAAGGAATTTCAGTCTTCGCCTAACATGGGTAACTAAAAATTAGAGTCTATAATAGTAGCAACCTTTGCTAGAGGTTTTGATTAGGTAAGGGTTGGGAGTTTTTAAGTAATAATGACTAATGGGTGCGGGTTTATTTTGGTGCCATGTAGGAGGCACGTGATTGCTTTGGGGTGGAATGCCTACCTCGTGGGTGTGTGTGTCTTGGATGGGTTGCGGGTATTTAGTTTGTTCAAGGAAATGAGTCGATATTGCATGGTTAAATCCCAATGGAACGTAAATAAGCCTATATGGTTTGTTCTAAGGAAAAGTATGTCATATATGTGGTGTAATTGAAATGGAGCAAGTGGAGATGCATTTGTGTGGGACAGGTATGTCGTATGTGTAGAGGGGGCTCGTCTAGTTCATGAGTGTGAAAGTTGTTGGAATGAACTTGCTAGTCTTGTGCTCCAAATTTAAAGGTCACGGTAAAGGTTATCAAATGATACTAATAGAAATGGTCATTATGAACCATTGACTTATTAGCCCAAGTGGAATCAATCTATTCCAATCATCTACTAATTCTTAGAGAGGCTGGCCCTTACATTTTTTTTTAAAAAATTCTTGACTAAAATTAAGACACGATTCTGCGGTGGAACAAAATTTTGAAGAATCAAGGTTGTTATCTTTTATCGCAGTTATCTAATGAACGAGCAAATATGATACGAAGATCTGTTGCAACTCTCAAGCAGATGTAGGAACGATTACGAATGGCATTCTATTATAAGAGATAGAGTATACTAAGTTTATGGTTTTATCCAACCCACATGAATTGGTTAAATGTAGAAAGCACAATAGTAGGACTAGGACTTCTAATATGGTAAATTTTAAGAAGGTGTTTGATATTATGAGGTACTTCTGGTTGTAGTCATGGACTCTATAGGTAGTCTAAGTATTACTTATTTAATGTTGCTCATGTATTGGCCATGTTTTATGAAGGTGGTAAGAGAGGTCTTGGTCAAGCATAACCACTAACAAGTTGGTACAATGGGGTGTTCCATTCATCGCATAACATATGCTACGAAGAGATATGGTTACAAATTTATGGAAGGAGAATTAGTGGACCAAGAGATGGGGACTACATAATAGGGATAAGGATCTATTTTATCAAGTTTGGTTTTTATAGTCCAAATATGGCGATGGGCTATGAAGGGTTTAACTGAGTCTCAATAGGTTCCCCAATTGGACTTCAATCTTTGATTGTATGAACTTTATATTTTAATCTATAGTGGCTGGAAAAATCTTGTGGAATCGATTTAAACCATCCCTATTAAGTTAGGGTAATGTAGAATAGGTTCCAATTCAAGTGGTTGGGCAAATTTCTCGGCGGGTGAGTAGAATAGGTTCTGTAAGTCATGAGATGCGCCTTCCATGACTTTTGTGTTTAAGTAGCACAAGAGACCTCTATTGAGTGGCACCCTAGTGGCATGTGCATAGAGGTCTTCGAGTAGATCACAACCATATATTGGGCCAAAAGATTTGAGTCAAGGTTGGATCTCTTACTGCAGTCGGAAAGTACATCGTTGTTATGGTAAGGGTTATCGCTAGTCCTTTTTGACTTGAAAGTTGAATTATATACAAGGGGGCATGTTCGAGCGGGACATGATATATCTAGATGAAGGTGGACTCGTCTAGATCTTGTATGTGCAATTTGTTGGAAGAAAACAGCTGGTCTCGTGCTCTGAATATATTAATGTCACAGTCGGTAACACCAAATGATCTAAAATATAGAGTGGAAGTTCATGAGTCACTATTTTATCATCCAAGTGGGAACCAATTTACCTTAGTCAATCGGTGATCCCATAATTCCTAAAATGAAGAATGGCTTACAACTATTCACTCTAGAGACTAGGAGATGGTTTTAGGAATAATGAGGTATAACCTCCGTTAATTGATTTCTTAAACTCTTCCTCTCTTTTTTATTTATATTTTTCAAAACTCCGAATTTTTTGAATCTCGAAAAATGTACAAATTCTAATTTTGAGCAAAACAATTTCGACCGTAATTGCTATCGGCCCTTGTTGGTCTTTGGTTTTGTAAAAACTATTTATGCAAATTTATCCTATTGGGATTTTCCTGTCATTTTCCTTGAATAAATAAGTTATAAATATTGTTTAATATAAAAAAACATTATCGAGTTATGAATTTCAAAAAATATATTTATTTACTAAATAAATTACTGTTAAATATATATATATAAATAATTAGCGAATAAATTAGTATTATCTAAGTCATTAGAAATATTGGCAAAATTGTAATTAGCCTATTTGCTAATTAGTAGTAACTAGTAATTAATATATTAATTTATAGCTAATAATTATTTAGTGCTAATTAATAAGTAGATGGTGATAATGTTAGGGTTAGCAAGTTAGCATTTTACTATTTTACTATATTCTATTACATGTACAATTTTCCTTTAGGGTTTCTTCCTACACTATATATATGCTCACATCCCCAAATTATTACATCTTGCAAAAATCCGAAAAAACCTAATTTCTACACAGTCGCCACACTCCCATCCTCCTTGCCTCCATGTCGCAGCCAAAGACCACCACCACCACCTCCATCGACTCGACCCCCTGTTCCCGACCTCCTCTTCCTGGCCAGCTACGACACCACACAACTACCGCAACCACACGCCACCTATGCCAACAGGCCCCCTGGCCGTCCAACCTATCGACCGCCATTAACCTACTTGTTAATTGTTATTCCAATTTCGAAAATAGGAAATTCCTATTTTTCTGATACTGTTAAGTATCAGTGGATTAACTCACTATTTTTCTATTTTGATTTACATTTGAATGTTGTTATCATGTAGTTTAATGTGGAATAGTTGCTGTACATATAAATAACATGTTAGGGTTTGTAAAGGATTCATTTTGTGATGTATTGATGAGTTTGTATTCGAATTTCCAGTTTTCCCAACTGAATTCAATTTCAGTATTCTCAATGCTTCCTGTTATGTCTCAAATTCAGTTTTTACATATATAAATGATATGTTTCATTGATGTGTTTAACTGTCAATATGGGTTCCTGGAATTCGAATTAGTTAGCTTATGTCATGATTAATTGTGTTATAATACAACCTGGGATTAACCCAATGCTAACCTATACACACATGTCTACACACTAAGAACTGAAGCCTTGGTGACTGATCCTGAGATATCACATGTATACCCATTCCACACACAGAGACACTGTCATTCACTAAGAGACCTGAGTTTAACTTGTGGAGAAATATGAGAATAGTTGCTAATAAATAAGTTTCCTGGACTGTTAAACTGAGACTAGTTCTAGGACTGAAACATTAGTTCTTTTCAAATCTGTGAATTTGTACACCTAAACACTGAAATGTAATGTCGACCATTCACTGTTAACAAAGATTAGAAACCTGTAAACCATGTACACATGTCTCAGACACACACATGAGTGTATCCTTGACATGTACACACACTCACCCACCTACACTAAACCTGTGATTGCACACACACACACACACACACACACACACACACACACACACACACACACACACACACACACACACACACACACACACACACACACAGGACATTGGTCCATTTCAATCTGAAATAGAAACCTGAAGCCTGGGTATTCTTGTCACATGTATCCAGCTACACACACACAATTATGACAGAACACTCATACCCTAACCTCACATTGACACTCTCATATATCCCAATGTACACACACCTATAATCTAAACATGGGAACATTGAATGCTAACCCCCACACACAAGTACACTATTTTTCCCACTCTTGCACACATTGATTTCAGCCCACATACATATCCCACCATACAAAATATGAGAAGGCTATTACACTGTTCCTAACAGCTATATACACACACATGTCTATGTTAGACACACATTTTGGTATGTACATGCCTATACTCTATGACACACACATTCAAATGCTCTTCCCTCTCTAACTCTCCATATATATATATATATATATATATATATATATATATATATATATATATATATATATATATATATATATATATATATATATATACATATCCCACCATACAAAATCTGAGAAGGCTATTACACTATTCCTAACAGCTATATACACACACATGTCTATGTTAGACACACATTGGTATGTACATGCCTATACTCTATGACACACACATTCACATGCTCTTCCCTCTCTAACTCTCCATATATATATATATATATATATATATATATATATATATATATATATATATATATATATATATATTATATATATAATGTGCATATATATATATATATATATATATATATATATATATATATATATATATATATATATATATATATATATATATATATATATGCACATTATATATATATAATGTGCATATATATATATATATTTATATATATATATATATATATATATATATATATATATATATATATATATATATATATATATATATATATAATGTGCATATATATATATATATATATATATATATATATATATATATAATGTGATGATTGTAATGTGATGATTGTAATGCAATATAGGATTACCTATATGAATAGTGTGTGTATAAATATAGTGTGTATATATTATATATATATATAATGTGCAAAAAAAATATATATATATATAATGTGATGATTGTAATGCAATATAGGATTACCTATATGAATAGTGTGTGTATAAATATATGGAAATTGTATGTGCATAGCCTATGGTATCCTTGTGTGGCCTTGTCATATGGTAAATATGCACATGAGTAGTCATATAGACTTGTGTATGGTGTATACTTGCTAGGGTAGACTGGTTAGGCCTAGTGAGACTTCATTGGGTCTAGGTTGACCTAGTTGACCTAGCATTGACTAGTTAGTTGACTGAAGTTGACCAGGGTTGACTTTAGTCTAGAATTGACCCAACATTATGTAGACTGCATCATCGTAGCTTACTTTATTAGTTGGACATGTTATGACTTGTACTGTTCTGATTAGGATCCAGACACCACTCCTCAGGCAGTATTTTATTCAGAGGTTCAGGATATTAGGCGAGTACATTCTCTGACCGTTTCATACTTGATAGGATTTACATTTACGCTCTAGATTACTTTACTTGATGCTGTCACGAAATTTAACACGGATTGTTACTATATGGATCCCTTCATGAGATGTTATCCCCCTCAGGAGCATCGGGTTACAGTATGTCATGTGCGTTTCACCTTCATCATGTACTCCGGTGCTTTCACCATTCATGTGTACTCTCGTGATTCATGTACTCTCATGTTCACGGAGCCCTCATGTATACAATCATGTGCACCCTATTGTGGGCCTTCATGTGATATCATGTGCAATAACATAACCTGTCTGGATCCTTGTGTATTGATTGGGGTACGGAGGAGTATAAATGGTCATGTGAACAATTCCAAAGTAGTATACTCATGTGCAAACTCTTAGATTACTCATGTGCAAATTCAAATCGTTCACATATTCATCTTGTACTCTAAATCACTAGTTCACTGTTAGTTCTCTATTTATAGTATCTATTTACATTACATCTCTCTTTTACTTCATGTATATTCTGCAGCATTTCATGTATCTTACGCTATTGCATATTTATATATCCTGTCACATTATAAACTGTATGAGATATACTGTGCTCGCACCAGTCCTGGCTGGACCTGTTGAAATTTTACAGACGACACTGAGGAGTTCTGTCCCACTTATTACGGAGCAGGCATAGACGACACTCTTGAGCTGGACTCTCAGGAGGACCCAGCACTTGCTGATGACACTACCCCTATAGACTAGGCTAGTTTGCTAGGCTAGTTCTATTTATCTTCATGTTATGTCAGATACACTTGTATTTATTGGGAGTTTGTACTCTAGATTTGTGGAGATGTTTATCTTAGATTTCAGCTATCTCTCTATCTTGTATTTATCATCTGTGGATTCTGTGTTCTTCTATTCTATCGTATCGTACTTTCTTCCTTAGTTGTGATTGAGTTGTACTTATTTATGTCACCTCCATTCGGAGTATATAAACTGTATAGGTACCTTATAACTGTTAGATGTATGTGACCTAGGACAGCGTTCTGCCGCCGACACTGCGGCGTAGGCTGGACGTAACCACTTCTCGTGCCCTTACACTGGGTGCGGGTCTTGACACATTTTTAGTGGCGGCCCATGCAGGTCGAGCTTGTGTAGTGGTATTCTAACTAGAGTATCACTACAGCCTGCAGTAGGATTAGGATATATGTTGAAGGTACTCAATCACATTAGGAAAAATTCTTAATCAGATTCATGTTACCTAAAAATTTGTTGCATTATTGTCTTTCCTTGAAAATAAACCGTCCTCCCTTGATGTTATCGCTTCATTCTCAGTGATTATCCTCTCGTTTGATCTGTCTTCAGGATGGTTATGGAGACGCGATCTCATCGTCTCGATCAGGAAGACACCACTGAGGGGTCTGCTACTCGTCCTGATCAGCAGGGCCTCGAGACTGCAGCTCCTGTTATGCCAGCTCAAGCTGGGATATATACAGCTTATGGGAGTGCACCTCTTCCTACTTCGAGACTTTCCCCAGTCATCCCGAACGTTTTTCAGCAGCAGTCGCCATCAGGATCAGAGGACGTGGCGCGGTTGTTCTCTTTCTTCCAGCAGATAGTGGAAACTCAGCGGCAACGGTTGTTCAAGAGGGGACATGACATTCATGGAGTTAGCAGCAGTGGAGGTCAGGCTAAGAGGCCTCACGTACAGACTCAGCATCAGTATCAGCAGGGGCCTGTTCAGCAGCACCTTCAGGGTCAGGGACGTGCATATTTCCAACAGGCATCCAGACAGCAGCAGGACGCTAGGTGCAACTTCTGTAAGAAGGCAGGCCATGGGTGGAACGACTACAGGATGAGGCTTGGCAGGTGTTTACTTTGTGGTTCAGCAGAGCATCGGTGTAGGGAGTATCCAGAGAGCCAGATAGTAATGACTGAGGTAGCAGCAGGAGCTAGGGCTCCGACAGAGCAGTCGAGGGGACCACCGTTACAGATGCAGCAGACCCCTAGACAGCAGCATGTTACCAGTTGTCCTTTCTGTAGGAAACCAGGGCACGATTGGAGTAAATACCGAATGAGGTTAGGCAAGTTCCTACTTTACGGAGCATCATATCACCAGTTAAGAGGGTGTCCCAAGTTTTTTGGACGAACAGCTCAGGGAGCAAGAGCGAGGGCTCCAGTGAGCCAGCAGAAGGGACTACCCTTACAGACTCAGCAGCAGAGATTCGCGCAGCATCAGGTTGGAGGAGACCAGCAGGGGCGAGCTTCCGCTATGGCAACTGAGGGTGCACAGGCAGTAGGAGAGCTTATCGCAGGTTTTGTTCATTTTAATTCTGTTTCTTGCCATATTTTAACCATCTCGAAATTCAGTTCCAACAGATCTTGCTTATCGTTCTTGTTCGTAGATAAATCTGATTCTTGGTATTCATTGTCGATTTAATTTTTTTCTGCCAAGATAAATCATATGGGCTAGGTCACCTCAGTTATGGGATCTAGAATCTTCAATAGTCATGTTAGCTGGCATAGTGAGGACATATAGTCAAATTTTGGACGTATTTCTCGGGTGTGGGAATTTAAGGTTTTCGCTGTCAAGCATGCGGCAATGCAAAAATTTTAAATACCATAATTCTAGAGGTATGTACCTTAGTCAAGGACTCTGTGATTATCGTAGCCTTTCTCACTAGCATGACGAAGACTCCGAGTAACATGATTTTGGACAGACGTATATGATTATCAGATTATATCTTGAGAAGTTTTTTTTAACATATCATCTCTATCATACCCTTCTGTTGTTATAAAATTATATTCCATCATCAAATAACTTAGGAGTAGGGATATTTTAGTTTTGTAGAACTTATTCATGTGTAGTTCTTTTATAGTGTAATGATATGACGACTTGTAGGGTGTCTGTACCCTAGAGATTATAGTTAGCATTGGTATTAGAATAATAACCCATTGTAGATGATTTCCCTGACCAACCAATTTTTATATAGGATGTTAGTATGTCTTACAGCCTTGATGATTTATTATTTTTTTCTTACCCTTTCCAGTAAGGCACCCATGACCTTCGTGTCCTACTCGGACACGCCATCTTGTGCTTCATCATTATCACATGACTTTCCTAACATGCTAGACTCAGATACACAATTCACGCTTCACTCTCTTGCAATTGACACTTCATTCCCTAGCTACTTAGGCATATCCCCTACAAATTTGATCATGTCCTACATATAGATGAACTACTGAACTACCTTAGTATCCTGTATACATGAAGTGTCCACACAAATTGGCACTGCACCTTAGCACAGGCCCTGTACTTCACATAACATTCCTTGCATATCTTTGATTCACATACACTCATTCATTCCTGTACGTCGCCTACTTTCACCACTTGCATATCCTACAATATACATAATAACCATTGCATGTCCTGTCCCCTTATTTTGGTTAATTGCTGCTTGTGCTAGTAAACCTCCATGTTAGGCTAATGCTATGCATTGTGTATATATATTATGGGGATATATGTGATAAGTAATATGGGTTAAGGGGTTCTGTATATTATATAGATTAGTCATATGAGATGGTTAGTCTATATGTATGCATAGATGATACACTTAGAATAGTGTGAGTTCTATGGGTTATATTAGAGATATATGGGTATTAGAGGGTAAGATATATGGGGTTATGTGAGGTATTTTAGAGTATGTGTTATGGTTAAGGGTTAGAAGTTATGAGTCTAATTTAATGTATAGTATACATGTGCATGTTTGAACTTAGGATTTAGTTGGTCTTGATATTTTTTTAATACTATAGACTATTTAGGTCTAAACCCTAGATTAGCCATTAACCCAATAGTCCAAATTGACTAGTTGTTGACCGGTAGTTGACCATTGACTATATTGACTTAGTTGATTAGAGATAGGATTAGAAGTAGGTTGTTTGTTTGTTTTGTTTGTTTGATCATGTTTGATTATTTAGTAACATGAGACCTTGTTTGTGTTTAGGTCGGAGACACGGTTTTTCTGCGGATATCTCCGACTCGTGGTACCATACGTTTTGGTGGAGGTGGGAAGCTTAGCCCGTGTTTTATCGGACCTTTCGTGATCAGCGGGAGAGTCGGTGGCATGGCATACAGGCTAGACTTGTCACCTGCCCTAGTGGGTGTCTACAACGTATTCCACGTATCACAGTTGAGACGGTACGTGGCTGATCCTAGCCATGTGCTCGATCATTCGGAGATTAAGATGGGACCTACTCTCAGTTATCCAGAGCAGCGAGTGGAGATTCTGGATCGTCGAGAGAAGGTACTGAGAAACCAGGTGATACCTTTGGTTCGCGTCGCATGGAGGCATCATTCTCCAGAAAAGTCTACCTGGGAGCGGGAGGATGAGATGCGCGAGCGATACCCTTATCTTTTTGGACCTTGAGGTATGATTGTCCATCCTTCTCATCTGTTTAGTTTCGCCTTTCAATTTTGAGGACGAATTTTTTTTTAAGTAGGGTAGATTTGTCACTACCACATTTCTAGTTGAGGATATTTTTGTTATTTTGAATTTATTTGAAATTAATATATATTTATTGGAATGGTGTGATTTTAATATTATTTAATTAGTTGACATGTGTTGTGATTATTCCTATCCTAGATTGGACCTAACCTAGATTAGTCATAGTTAGTCTTAGTTAGCCATGGTTAGTATTAGTTAGTCATGATTAATTTTGGTTATGTCATGGTTAGTTAGAGCTAACTAGGTTGTAACTTAGACTAGTGTGTAAACCAAGATTTTGGACCCTTGATTTGACTAGATGTTAGGAGAGCCATGGATTGTTTTCCCAAAACCCTAACCCTAGAATAGTGGGCCGGCCACCTAGGGATCAACACCCCCTATTTAATGCCTCTCAAAATTCTTGCCTCTTTTTTTCATTCTCCCATTTCTCAAGAGCAAGGTTTGGTTCTTCCTTCAACCTTTTCTATTTTGATCAATACTCATCCATTTTCATTCAAATTTTTTGCATTGTAATCTTAATAGTGTTTCCTTACTGTTGGTGGAGGTGAACCTCAGTTTTGGACTCCATAGGAGCTTTGAGCTAGCTAGAGAAGATCTTCATCCTTGAGTTTTCTTGAAAAGGAGCACCACATAGGTAACTTTCTATTTAGCCATTAGATTTCCAATTTGTTGGCATATTGCACAGCCCTAGGTGTTCTCCAACTGTAGGAATAGATTTCGTGATGAGTCGTGTCCCTTACGTATCCGTATCAGACACGTACCAGCCTAGGTGCTGTGGTGTTCGACGAAATGCCATAGCGAACGTTTTGCCTCTGTTTTCGAATTATTTTTGAATAGGAAACTTTGTTTTTATGTGGCTTATCGTTTTCTTTGTGACTGAGCTGGATTCGAGTCCAGTTTGTGTCGTATTGGACTCGTGGACACGCCCCGTGCGTGCGCAGCCGTGCTGTCCTGCTACTCGGGTGCTCATGCTGGTGTTGTAGGGCTCGTGGACACGTGAGGTTGGACACAGAGCTTGGGGCAATGTCTGACACGACACCCCCAAGGCCTCGTGTCCAATGGCTACGTGTCGAGTAAGCTAGGACTCGTGTATGGGTTCACTGTTGTTGTGTCCAGTTCAGTGTGTTGTGTTCGTATGGTTCTTGGACACGTTCGTGTCCTATTTTTGGACACTATACTGTATGAATAACATGTGCACATGTTATCACTAACTACCAACCATTAACCTACTTGTTAATTGTTATTCCAATTTCGAAAATGGGAAATTCCTATTTTTCTGATACTGTTAAGTATCAGTGGATTAACTCACTGTTTTTCCATTTTGATTTACATTTGGATGTTGTTATCATGTAGTTTAATATGGAATAGTTGCTGTATATATAGATAACATGTTAGGGTTTGTAAAGCATTCATTTTGTGATGTATTTATGAGTTTGTATTCGAATTTCCAGTTTTCCCAACTGAATTCAATTTCAGTATTCTCAATGCTTCCTGTTATGTCTCAAATTCAGTTTTTACATATATAAATGATATGTTTCATTGATGTGTTTAACTGTCAATATGGGTTCCTGGAATTCGAATGAGTTAGCTTATGTCATGATTAATTGTGTTATAATACAACCTGGGATTAACCCAATGCTAACCTATACACACATGTCTACACACTAAGAACTGAAGCCTTGGTGACTGAACCTGAGATATCACATGTATACCCATTCCACACACAGAGACACTGTCATTCACTGAGAGACCTGAGTTTAACTTGTGGAGAAATCTGAGAATAGTTGCTAATAAATAAGTTTCCTGGACTGTTAAACTGAGATTAGTTCTAGGACTGAAACATTAGTTCTTTTCAAATCTGTAAATTTGTACACCTAAATACTGAAATATAATTTCTACCCTTCACTGTTCACAAATCTTGGAAACCTGTAAACCATGCACACATGTCTCACACACACACATGAGTGTATCCTTGACATGTACACAGACTCACCCACCTACACTAAACCTGAGATTGCACACACACACACACACACACACACACACACACACACACACACACACAGAGGACATTGGTCCATTTCAATCTGAAACTGAAACCTGAAGCCTGGGTATTCCTGTCACATGTATCCAGCTACACACACACAATTATGACAGAACACTCACACCCTAACCTCACATTGACACTCTCATATATCCCAATATACACACACCTATAATCTAAACCTGGGAACATTGAATGCTAACCCACACACACAAGTACACTATTTTTCCCACTCTTGCACACATTGATTTCAGCCCACATGCATATCCCACCATACAAATTCTGAGAAGGCTATTACACTGTTCCTAACAGCTATATACACACACATGCCTATGTTAGACACACATTGCTATGTACATGTCTATACTCTATGACACACACACTCACATGCTCTTCCCTCTCTAACTCTCCATGTATATATATATATATATATATATATATATATATATATATATATATATATATATATATATATATTATATATATATATATATATATATATAGAAATATATATATATATAAAATATAGAAATATATATATATAAATAATGTGATGATTGTAATACAATATAGGATTACCTATATGAATAGTGTGTGTATAAATGTATGGAAATTGTATGTGCATAGCCTATGGTATCATTGTGTGGCCTTGGCATATGGTAAATATGCACATGAGTAGTCATATAGACTTGTGTATGGTGTATACTTGCTAGGGTAGACTGGTTAGGCCTAGTGAGACTTCATTGGGTCTAGGTTGACCTAGCTGACCTAGCATTGACTAGTTAGTTGACTGAAGTTGACCAGGGTTGACTTTAGTCTAGAATTAATCCAACATCATGTAGACTACATCATAGTAGCTTACTTTATTAGTAGGACATGTTATGACTTGTACTGTTTTGATTAGGAGCCAGACACCACTCTACAGGCAATATTTCTTTCAGACATTCAGGATATCAGGCGAGTACATTCTCTGACCGTTTCATACTTGATAGGATTTACATTTACGCTCTAGATTACTTTACTTGATGCTGTCACGAAGTTTAACACGGATTGGTACTATATGGATCCCTTCATGAGATGTTATCTCCCTCGGGAGCATCGGGTTACAGTATGTCATGTGTGTTTCACTTTCATCATGTACTCCGGTGCTTTCACCATTCATGTGTACTCTCGCGATTCATGTACTCTCATGTTCACGGAGCCCTCATGTATACAATCATGTGCACCCTATTATGGGCCTTTATGTGATATCATGTGCAATAACATAACCTGTCTGGATCCTTGTGTATTTATTAGGGTACGGGGGAGTATAAATGGTCATGTGAACAATTCCAAAGTTGTATACTCATGTGCAAACTCTTAGATTTCTCATGTGCAAATTCAAGCCGTTCACATGTTCATCTTATACTCTAAATCACTAGTTCACTGTTAGTTCTCTATTTATAGTATCTATTTACATTATAGCTCTCTCTTTTACTTCATGTATATTCTGCAGCGTTTCATGTATCTTACTCTATTGCATATTTATATATCCTATCATATTATGAACTGCGTGAGATGTACTGTTCTCACTCCAGTCTTGACTAGACTTGTTGAAATTTTACAGACGACACTGAGGAGTTCTGTCCCACTTATTACGGAGCAGGCATAGACGACACTCTTGAGCTGGACTCTCAGGAGGACCCAGCACTTGCTGATGACACTACCCCTATAGACTATGTGTCACGACCCGCACCCGCTATAAGGGCACGTGTACGTGACAACGCCCAGCCCTCACCATAAAAACGGCATGGAACGTTGTAGGTTTTCTACTCTAACAACAGTTTATATATATATCAAAAACCTGTCGAGAATATGGTCAACTCCGAACGGAGGACAAGCAATGAATATATATGAGTGCTCAATCACAACTCTAAGATGATAAAGTAAAGACTGAAAGATAAAGACAACAAGACGATAAAATATAACCTATCAAGTCCAACACAAAGAATATACAAGTCCAAGTCCAAGTCTCTAATACAATCCAAAATATAACAGTCTCAAAAGTAACTGGAGACAAGGTCCAGTACAAATAACTCTAACTAAGCAATAGGTAAAGTCTCGTCAGACGGAGCTAAGCCCTGCTGGACCAAGGTCTCCAAGTCTAAGCCCACTACGTCATCTGGACCGTAGTAGGTACTGTAATCCCCCTCATCAGTATCTGTAATATTTTGTCAACATATACAGTCAGGATGGAACGAGTACAATCAACTAACAACAGTTCACAAGATATGACAAAAGCTATAAGACTGTAAATAGAGAGTATATACAAAAAATCATAGAATGTACATGTGAGTATCATGGCAAGGTAAGCTATAAATCTAGAGCTAGAACAAGGCAAGTAAACTGATCATGGCATGTACAAGAATCAAGAATCATCCATCTAGGTGTGTGAGTACTAGCTACAACATATGGCCGGCTTGGGTCTGCACAAGGTCTACTGATCAGCCAATCCTACGTGGAGTGTAGGATTGGTATCATTCAAGGTCTACAAGAATAAACAAGGCGGATAATGACCACACATCTACACTAGTACTCTCCGTCCCCGACTGGTAGAGAGGATCCAAGCAAGACACGTTACGACATGGGATTCTACGAGAAGGGAGCAAGTCTCCTCGAGAATCGGTGTCCATATACTGCATAAGAACTACAAGGGAGCTTGCACAAGATATACCAAGATAACGAAGAATAACATCTCATGTCGGGATCTATGAATACCAATCCGTGTGACCAATGTGTCGAGAACAAGCATATCTACACTAATTACCTGAATTATAACAATCATCATAAATTGGAAAAGTGTCAGAGAATGTACTCGCCTGTAATATGATAAGATATGTCAATAGGATCCAATGCAGCATCTCGAGGACCTATAGAGAATAAGACGTATCAATACTATGTTTAGGAAGTAAAGTCAAATCAAATTAAATCCTATTAAGTCATTCTAGGTCAAGACACGACAAACTAAGTCAATCTAGGTCAAACAAGGTCAAACTAGATTGTACATGGTCGATCTAAGTTATTTTAGGCCTAACTAGGTCAAACTGGGTCAATACAAGTCAAACGGAGTTAATCTAGGTCGATTTAAGTCAACGGTTGACTTACAGTTGACTTTTGGTCAACTGGTCAACTTTGGTCAACTCTAGGTCAATCCTAGGTCAATGGTGACTAATAGTTGACTTTTGGTCAACCGTTCAAGTCTAATGGAATTTGGGACTAAATTGGGTAAAGTGTTGACCCATAGTTAACTTTTGGTCTAAAAAGTCAACTATGGTCAACCAAGGTCAAGACTAGGTCTAGGCGACTATTTCTAATCATACCAACCCTTACAACCCATATCCAAGTCTATCTTGGACTCCTAAACCCGTATCTTGGCCGTAGGCCAATATCCTAAATTTATCCTTTACAAAGGTAAATTTCTAGCCTAGGTGAATACCAAGTTAGCCTACCTACGCATGGTATTTCGACCCGTGCTCCCTAGGGTAGTAGGATACTAGCCTATACATTCGTTACCTACCAAGATACCTAGGTAGAGTGGACGTCTAGTCCATCTTACGACCTATTGTCGATATCTTGAATATCTCAAGATACGCAATGGTACGGCGCGATACCGTCGTCCTACAATCCCGATTTCAACTCGGGAGCCTACCCGCAAAGTCTAATTCACGTATCCTAGGTCTCCTCCAAGTTTCATCGCGTTCCGACACTCGGAAGTCGATTTCACCCTCTAACTCAATCTCCTCTAAATTTCTCTTCTCATTCCTCTTCTAATTCCTATTCTAATTCTTCTTCTAACTTTTCTTCTAACTTCTTCTTCCTATTCTTCCTCTAATTCTTCTTCTAACTTCTTCTTCTAACTTCTTCTTCCTATTCTTCCTCTAATTCTTCTTCTAACTTCTTCTTCCTATTCTTCTTCTAATTCCCTTTTCTCCTTTCTCTCATACTCTTCTAAACTTCCACTCATTCTTTCCTATTCTAATCCTCTTCTTCTTCTAATCTCTTTTCATCTTCTTATTCTAATTCATCTGTCTAACTATATACTATCTACATATATATATATACATATATACATATATATATACATATATATACATAGGGGGTTATAGAGGGGCTTAAAGGGCAAAAAAGGGGGGGTTAAGCTACTGCTGCTACTCCTATTGGAACTGCTGCTGCTGCTACGCTTGGTATTGCTGCTGCTGCTGCTACGCTTGGTATTGCTGCTTCTACTTCCTCCTCTACTTCTACTATATATATATATATATATATATATATATATATATATATATATATATATAAATATAATATATACACACTCTCTCACACACACTCACACAAGCACACACTCACACAACCACTCTCATGACACACACTCTCACACAACACCACCACCACTCTCACACACACCATCACCACCACTCTCTTCATACACACAAATACATATAATTATATATACACATATATACATATATATATATATATACCACTCTAATAGAAAACCCCCAAATAAATCTCTAACCTAGATTTTAGGAAACCTATTAAAAGCTATGGGCAAATGGTAGAGAATGAGCTCCTCTTCATTTATTGTGAAGGAGTAATTGCAAAAAGGAAAATTAATGGCATACCTAGAATAGCTTGCTTGAGGAAGAAGAAGAAGAACTCAAAAATGGAATGGAGAGAGAGAGATTTCTTAATTGTGAAGAAAAGAGGAGGGGGGGTGCTCCACTTCATGGCCGGCCAAGTGGGGGGGGGGGGGGGGGGGGTTTATTGGGTTTGGGTGGTGATCCAATAAGCCCCCAAACCCAATAGACTTGGTTTGGTTTGAAATGAATTCGGTTTGGTTCGGTTTGTTTCGGTTTAACTCTAATTAACCAATTAAGCCTCTAAAATGACTAATTAAGCCATGGAAGTAGGGTTTATGGTTTATAGCCAAGTTAGGATGGCTTGTGGGCCAAGCCTAGCTAGTATGTGGGTCCTACTAGGGTCTAGACTACCCGGGTCTCCAACTTAAGTCCAAATTGGATAAAATTCGAACCAAATCAAACAAATCCCTAAAAATCATATAAAATCAAATAAAATTCCTAAAAATTATAAAACTTGAAAAAAGACGAAAATACCCCTAATTCGAAAACTGGGGGTGACAAATCTACCCTCCTTAAAAAAATTTTGTCCTCGAAATTGAATGAGAACTAACACAGCAATCATGAATTGAACAAGAAAGAAAAAGAAAGAATTTTACCTTAAGGCTCGAAGAGATATGGGAATCGCTCCCGCATGTCGTCCTCTTTCTCCCAGGTAGACTCACCTGGAGAGTGGTGTCTCCATGCAACGCGAACCAAGGGAATGACCTAGTTCCGGAGCACCTTCTCTCTTCGGTCCAAGATCTCAACCGGCTTCTCTGGATAGCTGAGTGTCGGTCCCACTTCGATCTCGGAGTGGTCCAAGACGTGACTGGGATCGGCCACGTACCATCTTAGCTGTGACACGTGGAACACGCTGTGCACTCCCTCTAGTGCGGGCGGTAACTCCAGTCAGTAAGCCACTGCATCGACCCTGCCCAAGATACGGAATGGTCCGATGTATCGTGGACTAAGCTTCCCGCTGCCACCAAAACGAATCGTGCCACGCATCAAAAAAATCTACAGAAATACAAGATCATCAACCTAGAACAAAAACACAAGACTTAGAGCTTGATCTATAACAATCACAATCAGACTCAAATACTAGAAAAATCTAAACATACCTCAAACTCCAACGGCCTCCGGTGGCTATCGGCCCAATGCCGCTGCCTATCCTGCGCCACCCGAAGTCTATCTTTGATAACCCTGACCTTCTCTGCAGCATCCACTACCATCTCAGGGCCAAGCAAAACCCTCTCGCCGACATCATCCCAAGACAAGGGAGTACGGCACCTCCGTCCGTATAGAGCCTCGAAAGGTGACATATCTATACTGGCTTGGTAGCTGTTGTTGTAAGCAAACTCTACCAAGTGAAGGTGGTCCTCCCAAGATCCCCCGAAGTCCAAGACACAGGTACGAAGCATATCCTCGAGGGTCTGAATCGTCCTCTTCGACTGCCCGTCTGTCTGGGGGTGGTATGCGGTACTGAACTTGAGCGATGTGCCCAAGCTAAGCTGCAAACTCCTTTAGAAGTAGGAAGTGAATCGGCTGTCCCGATCCGAAACTATACTCACTGGAACCCCATGCAATTGGACTATCTGCCGCACGTACATCTCGGCCAACCTCTCCGTAGACAAACCCACCTTGAAAGACAAAAAGTGGGCCGATTTGGTCAATCGATCAACAATGACCCAAATTGCATCCTTCCCTCCTGGAGAGCGCGGAAGCCCAGATACAAAGTCCATAGTGATATGCTCCCACTTCCACTCAGGAATAGGTAGTGGCTGGAGCAATCCACCGGGTCTCTGCCTCCCGGCCTTCACCTGCTGGCACACCAAGCATCTCGAAACGAACTGAGCCACCTCGCGTTTCATGCCATACCACCAAACATGCTGTCTCAAGTCTCTATACATCTTGTTGGCTCCTGGATTCATAGAGTACTGAGAACGGTGCGCCTCTTGAAGAACCTCCTCCCGAAGTCCTTCGCTCGGCACACACAATCTGGTACCATGCCTCAACGACCCATCCCTCGCTATAGAGAACTCATCTAACAGTCCTGCCCGGACCTGCTCCCAGATGACTCTCAGAGCCTCATCCTCAAACTGAGCTGCCCTGACTCTGTCCATCAGCTCCGACTGCACCTGGAGACCCCACATCTTTGTCTCGAACCCAGAAACTATCACCTCTATGCCCAAACTCTCCAGATCTGCCAGAAGGTGACGATCCCTCGTCAAACACATGGCCACGGGATACCTGCTCAAAGCATCTGCGACCACGTTGGCCTTCCCCGGATGGTACTGTAAGGATATATCAAAATCCTTCATCAGCTCTAACCATCGCCTCTGCCTCATATTCAGCTCCTTCTGGGTAAACACGTACTTCAAGCTCTTATGATCTGTATAGATCTCAACTCGATCTCCGTACAGTAGTGTTTCCACAGCTTCAAAGCAAAGATGACCGCTGCCAGCTCCAGATCGTGGGTAGGGTAGTTCCTCTCATGAGGACGTAACTGCCTAGATTCATAGGCAATCACCTTCCCGTGCTGCTGAAGAACGCAACCCAAACCCCGTCCTGAAGCATCACTGTAGATCGTGTAACCACCAGATCCAGATGGCAGCGTCAAGATAGGAGCTGTAGTCAACCTCGCCTTCAGCTCTTCGAAGGTGGCCTGCCACTCCTCGGACCAAACAAACTCCTCGTCCTTCCTGGTAAGGCGGGTCATCGGCTGGGCAATCCTGGAAAAGTCCTGCACGAACCTCCGGTAATAACCTGCCAGACCTAGAAAACTCCGAACCTCTGCTACTGAGCTCGGCGTAGACCAGGACTCCACTGCAGAAATCTTCTTCGGATCCATTGAAATCCCCTCGCCAAAGACAACATGGCCTAGAAACTCCATACGATCCAAGAAGAACTCGCACTTGGACAGCTTCCCATACAGCTGCTCCCTCCTGAAAGTGTCCAACACTATCCTTAGGTGCTCCTCATGCTCCTCTGGTGTCTTCGAATAGATGAGAATGTCATCAATAAAGACCACCACGAACTTGTCAAGGTACTGATGAAATACCTTGTTCATCAAGTTCATGAATACCGTCGGGGCGTTGGTCAACCCAAATGGCATGACAGTATACTCATACTGGCCATAGCGAGTCCGAAAGGCAGTCTTCGGAATGTCATCCTGCTTCACCTTCAGCTGATGGTACCCGGTACGCAAGTCGATCTTCGAGAACACCCTCGCCCCGCTCAACTGGTCGAACAAGTCATCAATCCTTGGCAAAGGATACTTGTTCTTGATGGTAAGGTTGTTGAGCGCCCTGTAATCAATGCACAGACGTACCATACCATCCTTCTTGGGGACGAAAAGAACTGGCGTGCCCCAAGGTGAAGAACTAGATCGAATAAAGCCCTTGTCCTCCAGCTCGTCGACCTGTCTCTTCAGCTCCGCTATCACTGTTGTTGATTCTATAGACGTGCTGGGAGATAGGCTCAGCGCCCAGCACTAGGTCTATAGAAAACTCAACATCACGATCTGGCGGCATCCCGGACAGCTCTTCGGGAAAGACATCCAAGAACTCAGCAATGAGTGGATGTGGCAACACTGGCCCCGCCAACAACTCTCCGCAGAATCCATCTCCCTGCTCCGCTGTACCCCTGGTGAACTCATACTCCGTCTCTCGCGGTGGCCTAAACAGAATCCTGCCCCCTCTGCAGTCGATGCTAGCGTGGTGCATGCTCAACCAGTCCATACCGAGTACCACATCGTAACTCGGAAGTGGCATTACGGGCAAACACGCACTCAGCTCCCGGCCTCTCAAAGAAACTCTCCGCCCCTTACAAACATTATTAACCAGGATGATGCCATTCCCAGTCATAATCTTGCAAGTCCTACCAAGATACTCAGCAATAATATTGTGCCTAAGAGCAAAAAAATAGATACAAAACTGTGCGTAGCACCAGAATCAAACAAGGCTAAAGCTGGAAAAGAATCGAGCAGAATAGAACCTGCGACAACATCTGCAATAGGCTCCATCTCCTCGGCTGCAAGAGCAAAGGCTCTATCCTGACCACCCCGCTGCTGGTGGTGCTGAACAAACCGCTGCTGCTGGGTCGGAAGTGGACCCCTCGGCTGTACTGTAGGTACTCTCGCCGGTGCCCCCTGAGCTGCTACCGCTCCATGGGCTACCCTGCGAGGGTTCGCAGGATAATCTCTCAACTGATGTCCAGCCTCCCCGCAGTAGAGGCACATGCCCAGCCTCTTTCGGCAGACCTCCCAGATGTGACCAGGCTTCTTGCAGTAGCCGCAAGGAGCCCCATGTTTTGCCTGCCTCTGCTGAGTGTGCTGTACCTGCTGAACCGGTGCTCTGGCCTGAACCTGCGGCTGGTGATGCTGGAAAGAACGATGCTGAAGCTGAGGGCGCTTAGCAGCCCCCGCGCTGCTAGTAGCCCCCGAGAAAAGATCACGCTCTCTCTTGGGCTTCAAGCCCCACTCCCGCTCTACCTTGTGGGCCTCCGCGTAGATCTGGGTATAAGTCTCATAGAAAGAGGGACTCGCTGAAACGGCTCGCCCTGATCTCCGGGTCTCGAACCATGTACTTCGCGTATTGGCTCAGACGGCCGAACTCCGCGGCGTACTCCTCCACTGATAAACTGCCCTGCTGCAGATCCTGAAACTGTCGTACCAGGTCGATCTTGTCCGTAGAGGAAAAGAACTTCTCTTTGAAGAGAAGCTTGAACTCTGCCCAAGTATGGCCCTCTACAGCTAGGGCTAGCTTGTTTCTAAACCAGGTGCGTGCAATGTCTAGCAACTGCAAACCTACCGCCTCGACCTTCAGGTCGTCTGCCAGGCGGGAGGCCCTCATCTGCCGTTCGATATCCTCGAGCCAATCATCTGCATAGACCACACCCTTGGTCCCGCTAAAATCACGGGACCCGAGCTTCTTGAAGTCTTGGATATCTCCGTACCTAGTACGTGTCCCATGATGCGGAGCCCTCTGCTCTACGGCTGCAAGGGACAACTGATGGGCATCCTCCATGCCCTGACGTATCGCGTCTGTCTACCTCTGCTGAGCCTCGGCCTGGGCTCTCTGAGTCTCCAGCGTCTGCTGGAGGAAAATAAACATCTACCCCATATCTGTAGGCAGATGTGGTGGAGGTGGAAGTATGTATGCAACTAGCGGAGGAATCCGCTGCATAGGAGGAGGAAGAGGGGCCGCATCAACCACTGGTACTGCGGCCGAAAAAGTCGTAGCAACACTAGGGTCAGCCCTCGTAACTGGCGGAGGAGCACCCCCAAGAGCTGCTGCCGACACTCCGACTACAGCAGGAGTGTCCGGATCAGGTCCGCGAGTCATAGCAGACCTCTTCGTGTCCGCGAACTCAGGATGCTGGGACCTGGTCTGCACTATCCTGAAGATAGAAATAAAGAAGGAAATCAATACGGCACCAGAAATATTATATCAAGGAGGACAATTAGAATACAAAATTAATATCAAAGACGGTAAGCAAGATAAGCAAGGAAAGATCCTACTGTGATTGATTACTCTTAGCCTACTACCTTCTATATAACACAGGCTCGTAGTCGACACTCTAAGACGAGTGCCGCCACGACATCGCACTAATTACGACTTCAGAACCTGCGTGGGCCACCACTAAAAACGTGTCACGACCCGCACCCGCTATAAGGGCACGTGTACGTGACAACGCCCAGCCCTCACCGTAAAAACGGCATGGAATGCTGTAGGTTTTCTACTCTAACAATAGTTTATATATATATATCAAAAACCTGTCGAGAATATGGTCAACTCCGAACGGAGGACAAGCAATGAATATATATATGAGTGCTCAATCACAACTCTAAGATGATAAAGTAAAGACTGAAAGATAAAGACAACAAGACGATAAAATATAACCTGTCAAGTCCAACACAAAGAATATACAAGTCGAAGTCCAAGTCTCTAATACAATCCAAAATATAACAGTCTCAAAAGTAACTGGAGACAAGGTCCAGTACAAATAACTCTAACTAAGCAATAGGTAAAGTCTCGTCAGACGGAGCTAAGCCCTGCTGGACCAAGGTCTCCAAGTTTAAGCCCACTACGTCATCCGGACCGTAGTAGGTACGTAGTCCCCCTTATCAGCATCTGTAATATTTTGTCAACATATCCAGTCAGGATGGAATGAGTACAATCAACTAACAACAGTTCATAAGATATGACAAAAGCTATAAGACTGTAAATAGAGAATATATACAAAAAATTATGGAATGTACATGTGAGTATCATGGCAAGGTAAGCTGTAAATCTAGAGCTAGAACAAGGCAAATAAACTGATCATTGGATGTACAAGAATCAAGAATCATCCATCTAGGTGTGTGAGTACTAGCTACAATATGTGGCCGGCTTGGGTCTGCACAAGGTCTACTGATCAGCCAATCCTATATGGAGTGTAGGATTGGTATCATTTAAGGTCTACAAGAATAAATAAGGCGGATAATGACAACACATCTACACTAGTACTCCCTGTCCCCGACTCGTAGAGTGGATCCAAGCAAGACACGTTACGACACGGGATTCTACGAGAAGGGAGCAAGTCTCCTCGAGAATCGGTGTCCATATACTGCACAAGAACTACAAGAGGGCTTGCACAAGATATACCAAGATAACGAGGAATAACATATCATGTCGGGATCCATGAATACCAATCCGTGTGACCAATATGTCGAGAACAAGCATATCTATACTAATTACATGAATTATAACAATCATCGTAAATTGGAAAAGTGTCAAAGAATGTACTCGCCTGTAATATGATAAGATATGTCAACGGGATCCAATACAGCATCTCGAGGACCTATAGAGAACAAAACGTATCAATACTATGTTTAGGAAGTAAAGTCAAATCAAATTAAACCCTATTAAGTCATTCTAGGTCAAGACACGGCAAACTAAGTCAATCTAGGTCAAACAAGATCAAACTAGATTGTACATGGTCGATCTAAGTCATTTTAGGCCTAACTAGGTCAAACTGGGTCAATACAAGTCAAACAGAATTAATCTAGGTCGATTTAAGTCAACGGTTGACTTACAGTTGACTTTTGGTCAACTGGTCAACTCTGGTCAACTTTAGGTCAACCCTAGGTCAATCCTAGGTCAATGGTGACTAACATTTGACTTTTGGTCAACCGTTCAAGTCTAATGGAATTTGGACTAAATTGGGTAAAGTGTTGACCCATAGTTGACTTTTGGTCTAAAAAGTCAATCGTGGTCAACTAAGGTCAAGACTAGGTCTAGGCGACTATTTCTAATCATTACCAACCCTTACAACCCATATCCAAGTCTATCTTGGACTCCTAAATCCGAATCTTGGCCGTAGGCCAATATCCTAAATTTACCCTTTACAAAGGTAAATTTCTAGCCTAGGTGAATACCAAGTTAGCCTACCTACGCATGGTATTTCGATCCGTGCTCCCTAGGGTAGTAGGATACTAGCCTATACATTCGTTACCTACCAAGATACCTAGGTAGAGTGGACGTCTAGTCCATCTTACGGCCTATTACCGATATCTTGAATATCTCAAGATACGCAATGGTACGGCACGATACCGTCGTCCTACAACCCCGATTTCAACTCGGGAGCCTACCCGCAAATTCTAATTCATGTATCCTAGGTCTCCTCCAAGTTTCATCGCGTTTCGACACTCGGAGCTCGATTTCATCCTCTAACTCGATCTCCTCTAAATTTCTCTTCTCATTCCTCTTCTAATTCCTATTCTAATTCTTCTTCTAACTTCTGCTTCTAACTTGTTCTTCCTATTCTTCCTCTAATTCTTCTTCTAACTTCTTCTTCTAACTTCTTCTTCCTATTCTTCCTCTAATTCTTTTTCTAACTTCTTCTTCCTATTCTTCTTCTAATTCCCTTTTCTCATTTCTCTCATACTCTTCTAAACTTCCTCTCATTCTTTCCTATTCTAATCCTCTTCTTCTTCTAATCTCTTTTCATCTTCTTATTCTAATTCATCTATCTAACTATATATATATATATATATATATATATATATATATATATATATATATATATATATATACATAGGGGGGTTATAGAGGGGCTTAAAGGGCAAAAAAAAAGGGGGGTTAAGCTACTGCTGCTCCTATTGGAACTGCTGCTGCTGCAGCCTGCTATTGCTACTGCTGCGCTTGGTATTGCTGCTACTGCAGCTGCTCTTCTTCTTCTACTTCCTCCTCTACTTCTTTTATATATATATATATATATATATATATATATATATATATATATATATATATATATATATATATATATATATATATATATATCTAACCATCTATCTATATATATATATATATATATATATATATATATATATATATATATATATATATATATATATATATATATATATATATATATATATACATTCACATACATATCTATATATAAATACATACACATACATAATTATATAGACACACACACACATGTCTATATATATTTATCTATATACATATGCACATACACACTCCAACACACACACACCCTCATACACTCTCTCACACACACTCACACAAGCACACACTCACACAACCACTCTCATGACACACACTCTCACACAACACCACCACCACTCTCACACACACCATCACCACCACTCTCTTCATACACACAAATACATATAATTATATATACACATATATATACATATATTTATACCACTCTAATGGAAAACCCCCAAATAAATCTCTAACCTAGATTTTAGGAAACCTATTAAAAGATATGGACAAATGGTGGAGAATGAGCTCCTCTTCATTTATTGTGAAGGAGTAATTGCAAAAAGGAAAATTAATGGAGAATTAATGGCATACCTAGAATAGCTTGCTTGAGGAAGAAGAAGAAGAACTCAAAAATGGAATGGAGAGAGAGAGATTTCTTAATTGTGAAGAAAAGAGGAGGGGGGTGCTCCACTTCATGGCCGGCCAAGTGGGGAGGGGGGGGGGGGGGGGGGGGGGGGGGGGGGGGGGTTATTGGGTTTGGGTGGTGATCCAATAAGCCCCCAAACCCAATAGACTTGGTTTGGTTTGAAATGAATTCGGTTTGGTTCGGTTTGTTTCGGTTTAACTCTAATTAACCAATTAAGCCTCTAAAATGACTAATTAAGCCATGGAAGTAGGGTTTATGATTTCTAGCCTAGTTAGGATGGCTTATGGGCCAAGTCTAGCTAGTATGTGGGTCCTACTAGGGTCCAGACTACCCGGGTCTCCAACTTAAGTCCAAATTGGATAAAATTCGAACCAAATCAAACAAATTCCTAAAAATCATATAAAATCAGATAAAATTCCTAAAAATTATAAAACTTGAAAAATAATGAAAATACCCATAATTCGAAAACTGGGGGTGACACTAGGCTAGTTAGCTAGGCTAGTTCTATTATCTTCATGTTATGTCAGATACACCTGTATTGATTGGGAGTTTTTACTCTGGATTTATGGAGATGTTTATCTTAGATTTCAGCTATCTCTCTATCTTGTATTTATCATCTGTGGATTCTGTGTTCTTCTATTCTATCGTATCGTACTTTCTTCTTTAGTTGTGATTGAGTTGTACTTATTTATGTCATCTCCATTCAGAGTGTATAAACTGTACAGGTACCTTATAACTGTTAGATGTATGTGACCTAGGATAGCGTTCTACCGTCGACACTGCGGCGTAGGCTGGACGTAACCACTTCTCGTGCCCTTACACTGGGTGCGGGTCGTGACAGCTACAGATCCGTGAACCCTTCGGGCTTCTCCGGCCTCCCACTGTCCGGCGCCGCTCGGTCCGCTCCCTTCGCTTAACCGGCCGAGCCGCCTCCGCTTCCTCCCCCTGGTGAGTGCCCCCTTCCTCTCGAGCTTTCCCTTCTATTGATTGCTGTTAAATTCGAGAGAGAGAGATTTCTCTCTCTGAGCTTGGGAAATAGGTGATTCTACTGTTGAGTAGTAGCTAACTTTGACCCCCTTTTATTAGGGATTTCTTTGGTTGCTAGCTTGACCCCTTCTGTTCAATATTAAATTCGTTTAATTAATGTACTCAAATGGTAATTAAATGTTTTCTTTTGAGTATTTATGGCATTCACTATGATATTTATTTAAGGGGTTAGAGCATCTCCAACCCTATTGTCATGTTAAGTATTGTGAGTCTTAGGTGGCTCCTATGTGGCATGAGCCACAAGACAATGTCTTTTTTATGTAGCAAAACTATATCTCAAAACAATGAGATAGAAAAACTCTCTCCAATGCAAAAGTATTGAGGAGACAATAAAAAGTATTTTTTTCAACTTCCAAGGCAACTCCTCCACTTCTTCAACTTTTTTTATAAATATTTCTATTCATAATTGATGATGTGGAGACAAAGTCATTGTGAAGTGCATTGTCTAGATCTAGACAACCAACTTCACATTGTCCTTGCCATGTCATTGCCATGTCAACTTCATGTTTTATTCTACATTTGCATTGGAGAAGCATTTTTGAAATGAAAGTTTGTCATTCATATGTGGCAACCATTTTTTCTAAACTCACAATAGGGTTGGAGATGCTCTTAATTCTGACTTGATGGAAGGGGGGTTTAATTATACTTGTTGTGTATTACAAGGAGTCAGCAGTGACTCCTTGACCTTGTTAAACCAGGAAATTGATTTGGGTTTTATAATCATTATTTTGGGAAAGCTATATGCGAATATATGATAATATTTTTTGAAAGTTATTGTGAATTTCGACCTGGTCTATGTTATTTTGGGGTTTTAATACTAAAATGATTCTCCTGGTTAGCCAAATGGTTTATAGAATTTCTAGACATTATGGAGGATTCCAATTTAGTTAATTATTCTTTTATTGATATTTTCCTGAAGAGTAAGTTTTACTAATATAATTATAAGTATATTGATACTAGAATGTTTTCCCTTATTATCAACCAATATCAAATATCTTGGTTAATATAATATCTATTTTTCCTAAATTATTATAAATGATTTTTGGATAGTCTTGTAAAGTTAATATTTTTTCCTAAATTCATATTTGATGATTTGAGTTCTAGCACTAGAATGATTTTCCTATATTTTGATGATATAAATGGTTTTCAATAAATGCGTAATTGGTTACGTTCTTCCTTCTAAATTCTTTTATCGTGACTAGTATAGTCGTTTCCCTTACTCGGTTCAATTATCGTACCAAGCTCTGATTTTCGACTTTTATATACCAAATAGGCTTTTTGGGCTATTTTGGACTCATTGGGACTGCCCGTGTCGTCGTTTGGGACCATCTGTGGAGCATAGCATTGTACATACCTCGTGTCGATACGTTCGTGTTGTGCACGTCGACTCCAACCAAATCGAGGCGAGTACATTCTCTGATCATTTTATATTTTGTTTAGGATTATATTTCCTATTTTGGATTACTTTACTTGATGCTGATACGTTGGTAACACGGATTAGTACTATATGGATCTTGTCGTGTGATGTTATCCCCTTAGCGGATATATCGGGTATTTCATGTTCGTGTATTTTATCGTAAGCATCGTATACTCCTTATATTCGTGACATTCGTGTATAAATTGTGTGAAATCGTGTACTCTCATGTGCTCACATGATCTTCGTGTATATTCCTCATCGTGTGCAAAAACATAACTTAACTGGATCCTTGTGTATTGATTGGGGGCGGGAGAGTAGAAGTGGTTATGTACTCAATCTTGTAGCTTACTCGTGTATAACCTCTGTAGATTACTCGTGTACAACATCATACCATTTTCATAACCATCTTGTACTCTGAATCACTAGCACTGATTAGTTCTGTTATATATTGTAGCTATTTACTTACAGTCTCTCTTTTACATTATGTTGTTCTTTCAGTTTCATGTATCTTACTCTCTAACATGTTTATATTTTCTAACGTGTTATGATTTGTTGAGATGTATTGTGCTCGCTCCTATCCTGACTGGACCTGTTGATAAATTTTACAGATAGCTTGGAGGTTATCTGCTAGCCTAGAGGAGATACAGTAGAGGTTGGAGTAGATGGCTAGAGGTTTTCTTATTTATTTTCAGTTGTCTAGAGTTGTATTTATTTTATGCTTGTTTGAGTTGGTGTTGATAACACCGAGATTTATTTCTCTCTGTTGCACTTCTCTTGTTGATTCATAGTTATCTTATCATGCCACTTCTAGTTTTGGTGATTGAGTTGTATCCTGCTGTGATTGTCCTCCGTACAGAGAGTATATCATATTGTATTTAGTTTTAAAATTGTGACCTAGAACAGCGTTCTACTGCCGATACTGTGGCGTAGGCTGGACGTACCCACTTCTCGTGCCCTACACTGGGTGTAGGTCGTGACATGAGGTTAGGAATATTTTAAGGTCGTTATATTGTACCCTAACTTTGATAATAAGAATAAGGCACGATGTATTAGAGTACGTGATATAGTAGATATAAATCAAATTCGAGGACCGTACCCTTATTTCTAATAATGGAAATGATTGCGTACAATGATACATGAGAGGATAAACTATAATGACCCACTCCTCCATAGTATACGAGAGTCTATCGACGGGGTAACGAACTCTAAAGCACGTCATATAAAAGATCTCTAACGACTAAGTCATCAATTTCTATTTGTGTCAAGCCTGCCAAACGATGGTCATAAGGATTCCAGTGGATACGAATGTAGTACTCATGTATTGATGTTGATAACTGGTAAATCATGATGGAGTGTTAGGCTACAAATATTGGCTAAGATGGTGAATGTGTTGTTCAAATGCTAAGTCACTTCTTTAATAATAAAATCTTATACCTAGAATAACACCGGTTGGATCCCTAATCTCGGGATGGGTGTCTATCATAGTCATGGTAACAGCTTGTCCTTGTTTCTCTCTATTCCTTTCATGTCTAATTTGTGGACTTGGTCGAGTAGGGTTGGTATAAGGGTTGCTAGTTAAAGCAAGAGTCAAGAAAAATAATTAGTGAACCATAATATTTCGTTCCTTGAGAATAGATGGTCGCCTAGGTTGGTGTTTCACCAAGAGTATGATTCTAATCATTATCAAATTCAAGTGACTAGAAGATCACGATAGTAGTTTTAGGGTCGAGGGAAGAATGAGTAATTCAAGGCAAGGTTGTAGCCACTTGGCTTGGCCAATGGTAGCTACACTTGTGTATACAACTTCCATGGCTATAAGGGAATACTCCGAGTCTACTATTGTTTGTTTTTTCGGGATAGGGGATGGAAAATAATAGAGCGTTCGAGGGAGATGTCCTTGAATACAATACGATGTTCAAGGGCGATTGAGTAATTCCAAGGTAGTTGTCAAGACAGTTGCGGATGAGATACATAGAGACATCTATCTCTCAATCCACGTGGGAGAATTATATGAAGAGCGAACCAAGTGCACTAAGGTTGATCAGACCATAATACACTGATTCTGATTAGACAATATGTTAGTGGGCGTCCCCAATATACATATGCCTTGAACAAGCTCGATAAGGGTAAGCTTGCAAAACTAGGCTATAAATAGCAACATCATTCATGGTAGTACAAGTATAAGTACATGAGATCATGGATAAAACAATTATAAATAGTTCAAGTTTCATAAGGATCTAAGTCTTGTCCGGTGTTCCTGCTTATACAGTCGTCCTACTGCCTCTTGTATCAGTTTGTGGTTGACTAATAGAGTATGGGCTACTAAAACTCTATATTCTAGGTTAACATATCTTCCTGCACTAGCATATATTCAGTTGCCACCCTGTTACACTTCATTACTAGGTTACAAGGATACGGGTGGTGGGCTGTGAGGCATACTGTCCAACTTATAAGTTAACTAATAGAGTAACTGAGAATTATAATACGATTACTTGTACAAATTATCTTCCTAACCTCCCTATCAAGCACAAGGAAAAAGATAAGATTTACAGCAAAAGGAATCAAGCAGAAGGAAGTCAAGGTAATCAGATGAGAGTTCGAATTGAATTCAAGAAAGGAGGTCAAGTTTGTGGATGAGATTCTAGACTCTAATCCTATCTGCAGGCTCACATCAGTATAGTAACGTAAACCAAAGTGATAAACTCGATCTGCATGGGCCACCACAAAAACATGTAATGCTCCAGTCCCAAAATACTTAGGACTAAGTACGTATCCATGCCAGCTGCACACATACGAAGTATACTCTAATATATGGAAATATCGTATATATACATAAGCTGTGAAATGCAGTAAACCATGACAACTAAATCTCATCCACCAAATAAAAGAAGGAAGAATTTATAAATCAACTCATGAATTGTCATTTAGAAATCGTTGGGCGGAGACAAATCCACTACCAACTAAAAAGAGAAAAAATACATAACAAATGAATTTGTCAAGCGATGCGAAGGCGATCCAAGTACAATCACCTCGGAGGAAGAGAGTAAAACATGGCCTTGGCTAGAGCACCTGCGAAACGTCACAAAGGCACACACCTGGAGAGATCACCAGGTCCTCAGAGGGACGTAATAAGATACAGGAAGAACATGCCATATAAATACTGAATATAAAATATGCCACAAATAAAAGTAAGTAACAGGACAACAATTAGGTAACCTAACCGTACTAAAGTGAACATGCAGTTGAGAAACAATCCTTTCGATGCATGAGCCCTGGCTGTCAATGGGATTGGCATAGTCCCCATATAGGGCACCAGGGGCCTACGTCCGTAACGTCCGAAGATCATCAGAGGGCATCATGTGCAAGGGGGTACGTCCATAACGCTCTGGGAAACGTCAGAGGGCACCTGGAGCCTGCGTCTCCGGAGGAGCGCATAGGTAATCAAGGAAGTACAAAGAAGCCCATACGTCACGTATTGTTCTCCCCATCCAATGCTCTTATTTAAGTCGCATCCACGACCTTATACCTCTACTAACTACTAAGTCTCCTAACATGCCTCTATTAGCAGTTGACCTAACGCATGTGCACGGGTGAACTGCCAACATGCAAGTACCTTTACATGCTACTCATCTTACATATATCTTGTGGTACAACTGTGTCAAGGTTCATGCAATACACTACAGATGGTAGTACCTCAACTCTAGGTCCATATGCAATCAAAGGATAATAATAAAGTAATCTAATATCACTGAGCAGGTAAAAAATCAGTAACTGTAATAAAGGTACAGCTATAAGAACTCGAAATAAAAAAACAGTGATATGCAATAACTAAAGAGATGCAGACTGAATATAAACAGTATAAATGGCAAGGAATCTTGCCTGGCAGTACGGAAATAGCAACTCCAAGCAATAAATAACCTTAGCAATAAATCCCAAAATCCACGAACGGCTCCGAATGCTGAAAAAACATCAAGAACGTTCCTGGTGTAAAAGATATATCTAGGAAACGCCTGTCCAAAAGTCCAATTCTGTAACAGGGGCAAAATTATAATTTTGGGTCAAAATAATGTCCGTCGTTGGACCCGTTTTGCACCGAAAAACATACCAAAGTCTATGGTCTCTAAAGTCGACAAACTACATGTCTACGGATCCGGTTTGAGGAGACGAACCCAATGGAATGTCCAATTTTGGATTTTGATGAGCCGTGCACAATTTCGCCCGTTGGATCGGGTTGCGGGCCCGCCAAATTGGCGTTCCGATCAACCTTCTCAGAATCGGACCAAATTTGGCATTCATGACCAAAAAATCAATGCGGTCCTGATAGCGCAAGTTTCGTGTCGTTCCGACAAACGTGCACGAAGTTATGGCCAAGTTTACAAAATGTCGATACGGGGGTATCTCTACAGATACGCACTGATTTCGTCGCGCACGCGCAACGAAATCGGGTTCCGTCAGTTTCCACATGTCGATAACATCCATACGCACCTTTCGATGCTTATAGTGCACAACCAAGTCACCAGGTTTGTCAGGGCGCACGCCTTATCGGACAGATTTCTAAATTTTGAAAACAGCATTGAAAATTTTTCGTGGTACTTTAACCAAGTGTAACTTTTTACTTACTAGATGAAAAGTGATTTCAGAAGTGCGTTACAATCTCGTATATATTGTTTTTGACTGTCTTCAATTAGTTTTTCCAAATATTTTGTAATCGTTTCGAAAAATAGCTTCCAAGTTGGTACTTTAAAACAGTTTTTAATGCGACAGAAAACAGGTTTTTCGCTAACTTCGTCTCGATTTTTCGAGCAAGTTAGTAGGTCGTTTTGAAATCCGTCTGAAGGATCTCGAAGAGGGTTATGTGGGCTTCGCATCAAAATTCATAGAAGTGAAAATGAAGGAGCGAGCATGAAGAAATTAGATCGAGAAGATGGGTACCTCACTGTATTTTCAAAACAGGGTGTTCTGTCTCGCGGCTCGGTTTGTCGTCTTTCCCCGACGATGCGACGGTCAATGGCCTAGTGCAGGCGTAGGGTAGCTGCGTATGGACGTCAGCGAGGCTCGGGTGTAGGGAATTGAAGTTTCGTGAAGAATCGAGGAAGAATTTTGAAGAAATCAAATTTTCGGTTTTATGGAGTATATATATAGGATTTAAATCCGAAATCAACTGGGATTTGATTTAGTTTTTTATTTGGATTTGATCTAGTAGAGAATCCAATTATGAGTGTATAGGAAAAGATTTGGATCAATTTGATGGAGATTCGGATTTGTTTTGAATTTTTGAATTCTCACGGGAATATCCGCTCGCAAGCGCAGGGGGGGTCGGGAGATAATGAGTTACACTTCTCACGAGATATTCCCGAGAACTAGGGTTGTTTGTTCTTTTCTTTCTTTTTCCTTTCTTTTTATACCAATAAGCAAAATAAAAACTAATCAAATTAAAGTTTTAAATAATTATCTATATTCAAAATATTTATAATCTTAAATTATCTTTATTATTATTTCTACAAGTAAGCTTGTACAATTTTTAAAAATGCAAAATACCTCCCTATATATATATATATATATATATATATATATATATATATATATATATATATATATATATATATATATATATATATATATATAAGTACACTTATTTATATTACCTTATGGACACAAATGAGAAAAATTATTTTGAAGCTAAAATATCATAATCTTTACAAGAACTAATTATTGTAAGAACAACATTGTATATAAAAAAAATCATTTTATACATTTCTATCTTCGATCAATATATTTCAAAATAACATGTTTAAAGATTTTAATTCAATTATTTAATTCCATTAACAACATAATAAAAAATTCTCAAAATATTTAGGGCTTTTATAACTTGTTACTTGTCAAGAGTGCACCTCGACGGGCCACTATCAAGATTA
This sequence comes from Iris pallida, assembly GCA_029216955.1. Classification (NCBI taxonomy): domain Eukaryota; kingdom Viridiplantae; phylum Streptophyta; class Magnoliopsida; order Asparagales; family Iridaceae; genus Iris; species Iris pallida. The sequence continues at coordinate 5,469,190 of JANAVB010012000.1, read as the reverse complement.
TCAGGAAGGGCTCATGTACAAGTCAAGTTCGTGTTACAGCCAAGTCAGGTCATGCTCAGGTCGGGTCAAAGCTCAGGGTACATGTATATAACAAAATATATAAACAACTGCAAGAACAAGGAAGATGCATGGAGGCAGACGCATCACAAGGGACGCCTAAACATGGATGGGTGCCTAGGCAAGCATGGGTGCCTAAGCAAGCATGGGCGCCTGGGCCCTAGTGGTGCCTAGGAAGCAATAGGCGCCAGGCCAATATGGCGCCAAGGCTGAAGTAGGCGCATGGCCAGATTGGGTGCTGGATCATCATGGGTGCCTAAGCACCAATGAGAGCGAGGGTTATGGTGCATCACAATGGCGCCTAAGCACCATGAGCGCAAGGGGCTGGGGACGTCAGGGCGCACAAGGCGCCTGGGCCAATTAGGCGCATCACATTGGCGCCTAAGCACCGTGAGCGCAAGGGGCTGGGGGCGCGCAAGACGCCTGGGCCAACTAGGCGCATCACATTGGCGCCTAAGCACTGTGAGGGCAAGGGTCAAAGGGGCGCCTGATCATGTTAGGGCACTTAGACCAGGGGAGGCGCCAAGGCCAAACTTGGGCGCCTGGACCAACATGGTGCCGGGCACTGTGCTTCTTCTCCAAAGAGCAAGAATGGTTCATTGGAACCCGAAACTTCAAAGGAGCATTACTTGCTCAAAACAAGTCTGAATCGGGACTTCCAAGGGTCTAAACTGTACAGAACGAGATTTCCTACAGCCTCGGATGACTGGTTTTATGAAATACCATGCTTTACTAGATCAAAATCAAGAAAAACAAGAAAACTCATAACTTAGATCTACACAAATCTATCCACTAAAATCGTAAATGCTAAGCTCTAAAGAGGCTTAGAATCTAGTAGAGAAGAGAATGGAACAATAAAAGGGAAGATCCTTCATGAAGCAAGATTGCACTTGCCTAAGGGTTCTTGGTGGGTGGGAGGGGTTATGAGGAAGAAGAAGAAGAAAGAAAGAAAGAAATGAGAAGAGTTATGAAGAGAGAGAAAGGGGTTGACTTATATAGCAACCCTTCTCTTCTCAAACTGTAATAAACCAAGCCAAGCCAAGAGTGCCATGATGAACCAATCTAAAATAAACCAATATAAACCAAGTCAAGTTAAGACTAAACTAGGGTTAGGCTAAACAGGACAAGTCAAAACATGGGTCACCTGACAAACGTCAAAAATCTGTACACGTATACTGAAAACACGTATAACGAAAAACATGAGTGACAACTCTACCCACCTTAAAAGAATTCCGTCCTCAAAATTTAATTAAGAGGCTAGAGTTGTCAGGGAAAGCTATAGTAATCACAGGCAATCCATGGCTAACAGTCAATCAAGCAATCATTCATGCAAGCAAGGAATTAAAAGCATAAGGTATAAGAAAGACGTTATACCTTATGAGTCAAAATAGGTATGTATATTATGATCGGATATCATCCTCATGTTTCCAAGTTGACTCACCCAAAGAGTGATGACCCCAAGCAACACGGACTAAGCTAATAGTCTTATTCTTGAGTACCTTCTCCTTTCGGTCCAATATGGATACGGGCCTTTCCTCGTACGAAAGGTTGGTACCAACAACCAATTCTGAATGATCAAAGATATGGCTCAGATATAGGATGTACCATCGCAATTGGGATACATGGAATACGTCATGTACCTCCTTACATAATGATGGCAGAAGAGCGAGATGGAAGGACACATCATCTGCTCGCTCGACAATATCAAACAGCTCTATATACCTAGGACTAAGCTGTCCACATACGCCGAATCGAATGTCGCAACGGGTAGGTGAGATCCTGAGGAATACGTGGTCGCCAATAGAAAACTCAAGAGGACGCCGATGAGAATCGGCCTAATGGCGCTGACAATCTTGTGCAACTCGAAGATGATCTCTAACTTGTCTGACCAACTCGATAGTCTGCGTAACCATCTCTGGACCAAGCATCTGCCTTTCGCCTATATCATTCAAGGCTAAAGGGGATCTGTACTTTCTGCCATACAGTGCCTCAAATGGTGCCATCTGGATAATGGCCTAAAAACTGTTATTGTAGAAGAACTCCACTAGATGTAGTGATCTTCCCACGAACCGCCAAAGTCAAGTGTACAGGATCATAACATATCTTTGAGAGTTTGAATCATGCGTTCTGACTAACCATCTGTCTACGGATAATAAGCTGAACTAAACTTGAGACGAGTCCCCAAACTCTTTTGAAGACTCCGCCGAAAGTGCGATGTAAATCTCGAATATCTATCTGATACGATACTGACTGGCACTCCATGTAATCTGACTATATGCCTAAGATACATCTCTGCTAGCTGATCCGTCGACTGACCAATCCTGAAAGGGACAAAATGAGCTACCTTGATGATTCTGTCAACTATAACCCATATAGCATCTCTCTCAGCTGGGGAGTTAGGTAACCTAGTTACAAAATCTATGGTAAGATGCTTCTATTTACATTCTGGGATCGGTAAAGGTTGAAGAAGTCCAGCTGGTCTCTGATGTTCAGCTTTAACTTGTTGTCAAACTAAACAACGAGAGACAAACCGAACTATCTCCCTCTTCATGTCATTCTACTAGAAATGCGGACGGGTATCACGATACATCTTCGTACCACCGGGATAAATTGAATACTACAAACTATGAGCATCTTCCATGATCTCTTGCCTGATGTCACCACTGGATACACAAAGATGCCTTCCATATCGAAATATACCATCTTCGTGAATGCATAACTCTGCTCTTCTTCCCGCTTTACATTCTACCCTAAGACGTTAAAGCTTAGAATCCGATGACTGTGCTATCTTGATCCTCTCAACTATACTTGACTGAACTTTCATACTGGCCATCAATTCAATATTGGTAGGGAGAACTATCTCTATACCCATCTTCTAAAGATCCGCTAATAACTCTTGCTGTGCTGTTAGAAAATAAGCTCCGGCTCTTCTACTCAACGCATCTGCAACTACGTTGGCCTTCCCAGGATGATACTACAGGTTGATGTCATAATCCACCAGTAACTCTAACCATCTTCTCTGACGCATGTTGAGATCCTTCTGGGTAAACATATACTTAAGACTCTTATAATCAGTGAAGATCTCCACCTGATCTCCATATAAGTAATGCCTCCAAAGCTTAACTACAAAAACCGCTGCTGCTAACTCCAAGTCATGGATTGGGTAATTCCTCTCATGATCATGAAGCTGACGTGACACATAAGCTACTACCTTGCCATGTTGCATCAAGACGCATCATAATCCTCTGCCTGAAGCATCATAATAAACTAAAAATCCTCCAGTCCCATCTGAAAGCGTGAGAATGGGTGTCATCATCAATCCTTGCTTCAACTTCTCAAATAAACTCTGACACTCTACTGTCTAAGTAAAGTGCACATCTTTGCGGGTCAACCGCGTCAAAGGCTCTGAAATTTGAACAAAATTTGATACAAATCGTCTGTAATAGCCAGCCAATCCTAGAAAACTGTAAACTTCTATGACGGTGCTAGGTACTGGCCATGTCTCTATAGCTACTATCTTCTGGGGGCTGTCACGACCCGCACCCGCTTTTTCGGATACGAGACGTGTCCAAGCCAGCCTACGCCGCAGAGTCGGCGGTAGAACGCTGTCAAGCCCGCAAGAAATAAATGCTCAAAATAAATTTCAATGCTCATTCACATTTCTAAATTTGAATACAATATTTATAATATTTATATTTGAAAGAAATACAATATCTTACCAAATAGTAAAGTCATCTAGTTCCACTATCTAGGTTGACCTCAGCATACCCATGTATTTCCAGTGCTAAGAGTGATCGCGGCTAACCTGGAAAATATTGGTTTTCAGTCAGGAATGGAACAAGCAAATAAATCGATGGCAATACAAAAATACAATAGAATTAACACGACATAAAAATAACGTATGAGATATGAAAACTAGAAAGTAACTGATGACATGGCAGGTGGGGAAGAAGACCAGGAAAATAAATAAAATACAACTACCTATGTGATGTGAAATATCCGTTTCGACATGTGAACGGCTAGGGGGTAAATCCGACACCTACACGTGTCATGCGCAGATGCTATTATTCACGAATAGACGTCAAGGGGATAGTTCTAGGTAGTCTACATGTCTACTAAGATATTTCCCCTTTCGACTACTCCGTGTGACGAGCGTGTCAACAAGCAGCAAGATATATGTATAAACATAAAATGTAGAGACTACTATGAATCGAAAAGCAATCAGAAAGTGTACTTGCCTGAGGTCCTCTGCTGGTGAAACGGATAATACTATACCACTCAATAAGTCACAATCAGTCAACACATGCAGAAGTCTGTATTTGCTATTGATTGTAAAAGTACAGAACAATTATCGGAGGACTGAACTTTAGACTCATAATACAAACTCGCTTGTACAAAGAAAGCCTAGGGACAAAAACTTAGGTACAACAATCTAAGTACAATTGTTTATTTTAGATTCTGGGGGGTGACGATAGAGGCTCGGAAAAGCGACGGCAGCTTTGCCTTACTCCTTGGACGATCGGGTGCAGCCTTGGCTCTGTAGAAGAACTGCTTGGCGTTGATGAAGAAATGCTCTCCTTTTAATTTTTCTCTGACTCTCTGGATCCGAGGGAGGAAGTGCTCTCTCTCTCTGCTCTCTGCTCTCTGCTCGTCTATGTCTCTCTCCGTGTGTTGCAAGGGAATGGCACCTTGCTATTTATAAGAGTGGGGGACATCATTAGGATTTGCAATGATTGCCCATTCTCAAAAGTCGGCGGTTAAGGATCAATGAATCTGGGCCGTTCATAATAGATTTGAGCAATTAATGTGATTGTATCAAATCTCTGTGAGCAATTAATGATGATTGCCATAAATTCTCATGATTTGTTATGCCAAGCTCGGATCTTCTGCTACGTGTTCAATTTGATTGATTACAAATGATTTAATTTGATCCCAGTAATTATGAGGATGGTACTAAACCTGATTTGTTAGGATTTGTTAATGAATCTTTCCACGTGTCCCACTATTATTAGGCTGATAGCTGTAGAAATGCTGGCAGAACCGCGAGCCACTTAGGAAATCTGAGCCGCATGAGGATTGCCTCCCCCCCCACTGAGCCGCATGAGGCTGGCCACGTATCAAGGCTGCTTGGGAGTGGCCTCTGCACATTTGAACCGCATGGAGACGATCTGAGCCGCATGAGCGTAGACGACCGCATGATGGATGGCTTCTCAGTGAGCCGCATGAAGATAGTTCTTGTGAGCCACATAGGTAGCCTCTGCCTGAGCCGTATGGGTAGCCTCTGCCTGAGCCGCATGGGTGGCCTCTGTCTGAGCCGCATGCGACTGTCCACGTGTCAAGGCCGTATAAAGGTCTTTTAGGATTTGACGGATTATGTCAGAGATATCCTTCATTTCCCTAGGAGTCTGCCATTATGACAGAGTCATTATTGTATCTTTCTGTCATTGGTCAGAGCTGTCAGCCGTCAAGGCATTAAATGTAGTAGAAGACAAAGGGAAGAGCTGTTGAGGGCCACGTGGCTCCTCTCTGGGCCGCATGGAACTATTCGAGCCGCATAGACGCTTGAGCCGTATGGGTCCCTGAGCCGCATGAGCTCTCTGAGCCGCATGGATCTTTCTTTATTCTTTTTCATGCTTCTACAAGACCCCCTTCAAAGTTTTCAATTTGCAAAATTGAAATACTTTGAATAAGAAGCATGACTATGTATAAACTCTTCTGGCCGCATATGATGTCCTTGCCGCATGGTTGTCCCAACCGCATAGCCTCCTCAGCCGCATTGGTCAATCAGCCGCATGGATCCTTTGGCCGCATGGGCTGTCTGGCTGTATGAGCTCCTTGCCACGTCATTCCGTCACGTATGCAAATCTTTTGCATTAATTGTTGTTGATTTGCCGTCAGTTTTAAGGCCGCTTTTTGGGGAAGGATCCCAAGAGTTTGGCCTTTATGTTAGTCGGCTCGTCTTGAGAACCGAAGGGTCGGTTACTATACGTGGATCGAGGCGCCTCTCTCTTGCCTATAAAATATGAACGTGCTCAGTCGGAGAGACTTCTTCACTCTCTCTTTCGTCTTTGGCCCTAATTTTCTTTCTTAGTCTTCCTTCTCCGACCGTCGGTACAATAATGGCCCCCAAGTCTTCCAAGGTTGCTTCTGCTGCTGCAAAGGGCAAGAAAGCGGCCTCCTCATCGGCCACTACGCCTGAAGTACACCCCGACGTCCACTCTGCTTTTAAGGGTAAGGATTGGATAAATGTTTTGAACCCTAAACCCCATGGCTCTATTGCATGATTTATGCACAAGCCTTCATCCTTCGTCTTCATTGAACTGCCCAAGTTTAATCATGATAAAATTGCTGTCGTATTCGAGCCGCATGGGACATGCCCTGTGTTTGAGCCGCATGAGAAGGACTTGAGCCGCAGGAGCACTTTCTGGATTTGAACCGCATGAAGTCTCATTTGACCGAGACCGCATAAAGCTCCTCTAATCCGTACCACATCAGCTCTTCTGCTAAATAGAACCGCATACGTTCAACCCAACCGCATAAGTTCTATCGAAGCAGTGCCGCATGAAACCCAACTGAATTGGGCCGCATAAGGCTACGTTGACCCGAGCCGCATAGGTTCTATCGAAGCTATGCCGTACGAAACCTAACTAAATTTAGGCCGCATAAGGCTTCGTTGATCCGAGCCGCATAAGCTCACAGGAGCTTCTTTAAGAAACTTTCGTTTTAACCATTTTTTGATCCTGTTTCTTTTGTCTTCTTTCAGTGAATCTGCCAGTCAATGCTGCCGGAGAACCCCTGGTAGGTTCAGCCCAATATGCCACGGGTGTGCAGCTCGACAACTTGGTTCGACGTGTGTCAGATTAGCTTCCCGCCAATGAGCCTTTGGAAAGGGTAAACGTCATCAATAATCAGCCTTTCCACTTTCTTTGTACTATGATGAACTCGGGAAGGCTGGAAGGAGAGTATCTGAAACCAGCCTTTCTCTTTGGGGATGCTCTATCCATAAAGAACCCCCGAGTGCTGGACATCTCTGAGAACTGGGACTTTACTGTGGACGGGGTGGAGATTCATATTCCCGAAATGGAATGTCATTTTCCCCTCTCGTGGTTCAATATGGTACCGTTGAGCAGGCAGATGGTGGGCTCCCTAACTCCAACCCAATCGGAGATGTTCGTGGGCAACATCCATTATAATAGAAATATTGGGTCGGCATGTGCGAGCAGGAACTCGGTTAGTCGAAGCGTGATGGGACTGATTCTGGGTACCTTCATAAACGTATCTGGTCCCAACTTCACTTTTACTCTGGCCGATACTTTCCTGAATCAGCTCGCTCGCAAGGGGTCTTATCCTATTGGCAGGTTGTTGCTGTTGAACTGGATAAACTCCATCCCTACGTGGGTCAACCTGACCTCATAGATCTTGAAGAAATATGGGGCATTCCTTCGGGAGATTGACCTCTATTATGACATCCGGGGCACCTGTTACGGGTTACCCATTAACAAGCCGTTATTCATGGCTCTTTTGGAAATGTATAACCGACGGATGGGAACTTTCTTCGCGCTCGGAGGGGAGTTGGGACTTGCTCTCCATGAAATGTATGCTGTTTCTAAGCTGCCATGGGGGGTGAGGCCTTCGAAGTATATACCCCAACAAACGAGGAATTCGAGGATCTGGATCGACGATTCCCGGGTTTTGTCGCCGTGTACCAGGAACTGCTATGCCACCATATTATTTGCCATCAAACGGCTATCAAGAAGAACAATAGCTCAGAAGGGAACGCTCCCCATACTACGTCTTGGGTCGCGTATCTTTTCAAATTCAGTCCCTCTGGCCGGGTTTCTTTTCGAGGTCCTTAGAATCAGGAGGAGATAAACAACCTGATGTCGAATGCCAAGAGGTCGAGGTCCACCGGTGACAAGTTTGGGAGTCGCACCGACTCCTTCAGCTATTTCTACCACGGTACCCGGCAAATGTCTGAGAAGGCGCTCTTGGCCGAATTCTTGATGGTATGGCTACGGAACTGCGTAGTCTCGGGAGGGGCAGGTTCTATTGAAAGGATCAGCCACCACTTCATCCTTCCAGCCGTGAAGCTGGTCTTCAGAGTCAGGCTAGCCCTTCTTCCGGCTATGGTGTGTAGCATACACCACGGCCTTCGTACCTTTTCGTCCAAAGTCATTGCTCGCGAGACGACACTGGACTTTGAACGAGTAGAATTACCCTACCATTATTTAATAGGTTGGCTACTGATGCATTATCGGTCGTTGATGAGTCCCGGAGCAGATGATGGAGTTACTGATGATGACGCTTTCCTTTTCCGATACCGTCATCAGCCTTGGGAATTCGACACCATGCCAGCCTGTCGGAGGGCATTGGCGAGAGTAGATGGGCCCGACTTCTTCGTGTCTGTCCCTTAATTTACCGCTAGAGAAGTGAGGGGTGTACATGTTGACGTTATTGAACCTCCTTTGCTCTTATCTGAAAAGATGCTTCTCTGGCTGCGCAATATTCGTCCGACGCACCTGGTATATCGTTACCGCAATAATGTATACCTAGAGCCCTACTTGCCTAGTAGGTTTTCTCGCCAGTTCGGGTACAGCCAGCTGTTCCTTGATTGTCCCAGTGCTTGCCTAGGCTACAAGGGCAGTATCCTTGACGGGATCAGGGCGTGGCATTATTACAATGCGGTTCATACCCGAGCTAGCTTCTCGGTCCCCGATGCTCATACGCAAGGGAAGATTTTGTACATGGCGGCCCTCTATCATGTTGCAGCGAGCAAACCTCCCATAAATTTTGACATGAGCACCAGCTTTATTGTCGGGACTGGCTTGGCAGAGAAGCCCGAGGGGTCAAAGAAGAGAAAGAAAAAGGCGAATATGGTTCCTGTGCCGGACTCGGAGTCCACGACGGCAGGCGAAGAGGATGATGGGCAGGATGCCGATAATTCGTCCCATCCCTCGGATGAGGAGGTGGGGGATCAGCCACCTATCGTGCCGGATGACATGGTTACAGGGACAACCGCTTGCTGTGCCTGGTCCTTCGCGCAAGCGAAGCAGGCGTATGTCTACTGATGATAGCATAACCTACTCCACGAAGCGAGCTGCGGTAAGACGCTGCAGGCTATCTATTGAGGATGTTGGCACTGTTTCTGAGGTAATTTGAATTTCAACTACCTTTACCTTCCTTTTCTAAACTATGGCCTAATCATCTTCTTTTACTCTTTATAGGCGTCAGAGGAGTCGGTTTCTCGGGATCCGACTGCTGTGGTCGATCCGGCCCAGACCACTTTGGTTGATGACATGTGCACCGCTATCATTTTCGCTGGGGTTCTTCCGGAGGCGGCCGAAGAGCCCCACCTTGCTGAGACCTCCACCCATGGGGACGGGGGTTCTACTGCACCTATCTCTGAGTTTCAACGAGATGATGCTGAACTCGCTGGCTCCCTTTCAGGAGTGACTGGGGTAGAGAAACCAGTTGAATTCAACTTGGAAGTCGCGGGTGAGGAGACTATGTCAGCCGCGAGCGAGCTGCGGCCTTCCTGCTCCTCCCCTGGTAAGATAAGCCGAATCTTAACTTTGTGAGGAGGCCTATCTGCTATATCATCCTATCCTTCGTGTTACGTCGATTGATGGTTGCTTTGGACGTACAGGTCCTGCCCCTTTATTGCTGGTGATGGACATTGTCGGGACGGACTCTACCGGAGGGGATCTGATGGGAGTACGTGTGCCTCCTTCTCTTCCAACCTATATTGAGGGGCCTCCGGCTGGATCGAGTTCGGGGGCCCAAGTGGTGGCACAGCCGAGGCCGGGAGCAATGCTTCTTGCGTCCTCCTCCGTGAATATGGTCTCGGGGGTTGACCTTTCCGCCTTGCCAAGTATCCAAGCTCTTCGGGCGGCGGAAGATGAGCTAGCGGCTATTTATGCATCTTTTCGCACGGAATTTGTTTCCCTGGTGGCAGGGATGGCAAGTTCCGATGCTACTCCTTCGACATTGCCGGCCACACTCCCTCTGACGCCATCCTCTACAGAAGTTTTGGATGAAGTATCCCAGGATGTGGTTGATAGCTTTCACCGCCACCTGAAGAGAGGGGTCGAGGCAGCCGTGGAGAAGGGAACTCCCTTTGCTATGGCCCGTCGGTGCGCTGGTGGCCAAATCGACATCCTTAGAACACTCCCCGGGACGGGATTAGCTGCGCTTCTGGAGCCTAAGCTGTTAGAGGCCGATCGTCTTGTGGCCCAGTTTTATGTATTGCAGCAAGCTGATCTGTCCGTGGCGATAGATCAAGAATGCACTTTCCTCATAACCGCAGTGGAGAAGGTGAAGCTTGCTCGGGAGTCGATCAAGCCGTCTATACTGAAGGACCGTCGTGATCTGTCTCAGTTACGCGATCAATGGAACCGTAGAAGTGAAGATTGCACGGCTCGGGAGGCGGCCGCCTCCCGCGGGGTAATTGACACCAGGAAGCAGATCCTCGAGCTCCAGAAAAAGCTGGCCTTCCTGGAATCCGAGCTCGAAGTCGCCCGTACTGAGAAGGGGCTTGCTATCCAGGAGGCTGACAGACTTAGTCGAGCTTCTGCCAATCTGGAACTCGCCCTGAAGAAGATGGAGGATGACTGGAAGGCACATATGTATTTTGATGATGCGGAACGGTTGTCCCAAGAAGCGGAGCGCCGAGCTAAACAGCGGATCGAACGGGGGACCGCCTTGGTGAAGAACCGCCTTCTAGAATTATGTAATGTCGAACCATAGTCGGCCTTTTCTTCTTTTGTTATGTCCTTTTTGAGAGGGATATGGTCCCAGAACATGTAATGCTTTTTGGCATCCAAATAAAAGAGTATACTTTATTTCATCCTTTATTTGTACTGCCTGTTACACTTGTGGTGTTGTGGTGGCGTTTGTCCCGAATGGGGGACTTGTTTGTGGACCTGTTACCTTTGGCATACCTTGGTTTTAGGTACGGATAACAAGTTCGATGGGGATACCTAGGACAATTCTACGGTAAGTGATCATGGATGTTCCGGGTATCGGGAGAGAGAGAATGCCATGGAGCAGCTGGGCTCCCGGGGCATGATGAGGAATAATGGGCCTGTACTAAGAAACTTAGCAAAGGACATTTGTGGGCCTATTATCCTTGGCGTACCCTGACTTAGGGTACGGATAATAGGATGGAAGAGAACCAACATACTTACTCAGAGGTAATGAGGACATGGCAAGTATGGGGGTTTTACCGCGGAGTCTTGCTACTCAGAGGTAATGAGAACATGGCAGGAGTGGACTCAACGGAGGATATTTATGGGCCTATTATCCTTGGCGTACCCTGGTTCGGGATACGGATAATAAGACGAGAGCGAACCAACATGCTTACTCAGAGGTAATGAGGACATGGCAAGTATGAGGGTTTTACCATAGAGTTTTCCTACTCAGAGGTAATGAAGACATGGCAGGAGTGGACTCAACGGAGGATATTTGGGGGCCTATTATCCTTGGCATACCCTGGTTCGGGATACGGATAATAAGACGAGAGCGAACCAACATGCTTACTCAGAGGTAATGAGGACATGGCAAGTATGAGGGTTTTATCGTGGAGTTTTCCTACTCAGAGGTAATAAGGACATGGCAGAAATGGACTCAACGGAGGATATTTGTGGACCTATTATCCTTGGCGTACCCTGGGTTTTTTTTTGGTACAGATAATAAGTCGAGGGGGGACCAACATATTTACTCAGAGGTAATGAGGACATGGCAAATATGAGGGTTTCTTCGATGGAGCCTTCCCACTCAGAGGTAATGAGGACATGGCAGGAGTGGGCTCCATGAAGGGGGACATAGAACGACTCAGAGGTAATGAGGACATGGAAGTTCTATATAGAGGGATGATTTGTTTTTGGCGGAAGTGAAACGACTCAGAGGTAATGAGGACATGGTCGTTTTGGAGATTTTGTGGATCCGTTACCCTTTTTGTGTACTGAGAGTGCGGGTAGTAGATCATGAGGGAGGAGCTCTTTCAGAGAAATAAGTTCAGAGGTATGATCATACATGACTTACTACCTAAAAGAGGGACCGGAATGTGAGTTCAGAGGCACCTGCGGGTGCATAACTCGATAATCTGGGAGAGTTGGAATGGGAGTTCAGCGGTACCGGCGGGTACATGACTCGATAATCCAGAATTTAGACATGTGAGTTCAGCGGCACCAGCGGGTACATGACTCGATAATTTGGAATATTCGTGGATGTGAGTTCAGCGGTACTGGAGGGTATATGACTCAATAATCTGGAATTTGGAAGTGTGAGTTCAGCGGTACCAGCGGGTACATAACTCAGCAGTCTGGAAAATGTGATATGAGTTCAGCCGTACCGACGGGTATATGACTCGATGATCTGGAAAATATTATTTAGACATAATATTTCTTCAGAAACTTGTCGTTGACGGGCAACATGAGCAAGTCTCCGTTTTGTTTTACGAGGCGGTAAGCACCGTTGGAGAATACGGCCTCAATGATAAATGGAACTTCCCATTTTGGCTGGAATTTGCCGGCGGTTTTGTGAGTCATGACCATCAGCCTCCGGACTGCTAGAACAAGATAGCCCACTTGGAATGTTCTGATTTTAACCTTCTTGTTGAAGGCTCCGGAGATGCGTGCTTGGTATAGCTCGATCCGTTGCTGAGCCAGGAGGCACTTTTCATCTAAGGCCTCCAACTCTTGTCGTCAGCGACGGTAATTATCGTCCGTCGTCAATTGATAAGTAAGAGCGACGCGGAGTGAGGGTATTTGAGTCTCCAATGGGAGGACTGCCTCACTCCCGTACACCAGGGAGAATGGTGTGTTCCCTGTGGCTGTTCGAACTATAGTACGGTACGCCCACAAGCATTCACCAAGCTTCTCGTTCCAGTCGCATTTGTTGGACGATACGAACTTCTTAAGAAGTTTGATGATTGTTTTGTTGAATGCTTCTGCCAACCCATTCGCTATGGGTTGTATGGCGTCGAAATAATATTCTGGATGCGGTGCTTGTCACAGAACCGATAGAAGGTGTGGCTTGCAAACTGTGGACCATTATCGTGGATGATCCTTCGGGGCAGTCCAAAGCGATAGATGACGTGATGCTTGAGGAAGCTGATCACGTTTGAAGTTTTGACTTCTGCAAGCGGAACAGCTTTCTCCCATTGGAAGAAGTAATCTGTGATGGCAAGTATGAAGCGATGTCCTCGGAAAGAAGGTAGAGTAATCAGACCGATGATATCCATTCCCCATGCTTCGAATGGACAGGATGCTACTGTCGGATGAAGAAATTCGGATGGTTGGTGGATGAAGTCCGCATGGACTTGGCAGGCTTTGCACTTTCTTGCATAGTCTATCGCATCTGCTACCATCGTGGGCCAATAGTAGCCCATTCGGCGAAGACGATCTTACAATTTTGGGCCAGGCTGATGGGCCCCGCAGACACCGTCATGAGCTTCGCGTACGAATTCTTTGGCTTCTGCGTTTGACAGACATCAAAGCAATAATTCATCGTAGGATCGGTGACACAGCATTTTCGTCTCTGTATCGTAGAAGAGTTTGAGAGAACGCCTTCTGATAGAGGTGGCCTCTTTTGGGTTCTGAGGCAGGATGTCGTAGACTACGAAGTCAATGAATGGTTGTCTCCAGTCCGAGACTTCGTCAATCGTCTGGGCGGAATAACTGGCCATGAATTGAACATTATTCTTGGGACAGACCAGTTCGTGGCCTATTACCTCAACCGAATGGTGAGTATGATTTGGCACTGCTAGGGAAGCGGCAAGGCCTGCTAAGGCATCGGCTTCGACGTTTCGGAGTCTGGAAACGTGTTCGATGAAGAACCCCTTAAACGATGAGATAATGTTGATCGCTATTTGGTGATAGGGGATCATGTCTTCATGGCGGACTTCGTATGAACCTCGGATCTGATTGACGATTAACTGTGAATCGCCGTATGGTTCAAGATATTCTACCCCCAACTCTCTTGCAAGTTGGAGGCCAATAACCAAAGCGTTGTACTCGGCCACATTGTTAGAGAAGGGTTCTGTGAGGGAGTAAGCGCGATTGATCACCAATCCGGAAGGAGAAACTAGCACTACCCCAACTCCGACGACGATGTTGCCCTTAGGTCCGGTCCTTGAGGCGCCGTCAAAGAACATTCGCCATATATCATCGTGAGAGGTTGCATGCGAGTCGGCGACCTCATCTGGGATTCTTTCATATATTCTGGACGACTCCGAGCCTGGGTGAGCTGCCAAAAAGTCTGCCAGGGCTTGACCCTTAACAGCCTTTTGTGGGACGAAGATCATATGGTAGGGGGACAGTAATATAGCCCATGTAGCGAGGCGGGAGCTAAGTGCTCCTGGTTTAGTCATGAAGACCATGAGAGGGTTGACTCGTGAGATCACATGTATGGTTTGTCCCGTGACATAGTGCCGCATCTTTTGAATGGCGAACACCAGGGCGAGGCATTCCTTCTCTACGGCGGTATATCGGTGCTCTGACCCGATCATCATTCGGCTGAGGTAGTATATAGCTTGGTCATGGACTGCATCATTATTTTGTGCCAGCAGAGCGTCGAGGGAATGCTCCATTGCTCGTACATAGAGCATGAATTGTTTTCCAGCAACCGGGGCCACCAGGACTGGAGGGTTCGACAAATATTCTTTGATGTTGTCGAAAGCACGCTGATATTCTTTGTCCCATACGAATGAGACGCCCTTCTTTATGAGATGGGTGAATGGCTGACAACGCCCGGAGAGGTTAGAAATGAACCTCCTGATGTAAGCTAGCCTCCCTTGGAGGCCTCTGAGTTCTCGAAGATTTCTCGGGGGACCCATCTCCATGATTGCCTTTGTCTTCTCAGGGTCTACGTGGATATCCTAGGCGGTGGTGATAAAACCCAAGAACTTTACGCTGGATACGCCCAAGAAGGATTTTGTGGAATTCATCTTCAGGTTGTGTGCTCGTATCAGGTCGAATACCGTCCTCAGATCCTGGAGGTGGTCACCCTTACAACGACTCTTGACGGCGATGTCATCAACAAAGCACTCTACGATCTTGCGCAAGTGATCCCTGAAGATGATACTCATGGCTCTTTGATATGTGGCTCCAGCATTCTTTAAACCGAAAGGCATGACTGTGTAGCAGTATGTGCCAATCGGTGTTCGGAATAATGTATACTTTTTGTCGTCAGGAGACATCTTGATTTGGTTGTACCCCAAGAAACCATCCATGAATGACATGCGTTCGAAGTCGCATGTGTTGTCGATCATGATGTCTGTGATAGGGAGGGGGAATTCATCTTTGGGACATGCCTCGTTCAGATTGCGGAAGTCGATACAGATTCGAATCTTTCCATTCTTCTTGAGGATCGGTACTATGTTGGCGACCCAATCTGGATGTTGCTCCTCGCGTATGAAGCCGCTGGCTATGAGTTTGTTGACTTTAGCTTCGATTGCATCCATGATGCCTGGGCGGAAGCGTCGTTGTTGTTGTTTGACTGGCTTTGCATCTGGCCGAATGTTGAGTTTGTGAAGAGCAATATCGGGATTTAACCCCGGCATGTCTTCATAGCTCCAGGCGAACATATTAATATATTCTTTGACAAGTTCCAATAGCGACTCTCGCTCTTCGTCTGTCAGACTTTCACTGACGAAGATTGGTTTTGGAGAAGATTCGTCACCGAGGTCAACCTGTATAACCTCATCTTCAGTAGGAGGTTCTCTCTGTTCGAACCGCTTTTTCCATTGTGCATCCAACTGTTGGGCCCACGGCTCTAACTCGAGGATTTCAGGCATATCTTTATCTTCTTCGTAAGCGTCGGCGAATGCCATGTTGACTGACAGGACTTGTCTGAATACGTCTCCGTTGCTGGTGTCCGAATCAGAAGTTGGTGACCCAGTTAAATGTGAATGCCATTCGCATTCCTCATCCGAACTTTTAGGGGTCGTTGTGGGCGTAACATACCCTAACCCACATCGGGTCTTGCTGTAGTAGTCCCGTGGTTTGCCAGTCGGGACTGGTGGCTTTAAAGGTAATCGTCGCCCAGTGCCGTAGTTCAAACCTGGCATAGTCTCCAGATCATACCCCTGTTTTTGTATGAGGTATTTGGATTGGGGGCTATAAAGATACAAAGGCAGTCTCCCGGCATCTGATTTAAGATCGACTTCTTCTATGGTGAAGGGTTGTGGGTCGTCCTTCCGACCGAAGGTGATTGGATGGTCCCCTCCCTCGATTATGCGGTAAGCGTCTTCCACTGGAGTAAGCTGGTTTGCGGTGTACATATTTGTCACTTATGTGTGTAGGTGAGTGTCTATACCGTGTTTTATAGCATACATTGTACAAAGCTTATCAAGCTCGAGGTAGTTCAAAGATAGCCCTTTATTGATGAAGTAAGGTATCTTTTCTAGCGGGATTACATCATCTACGGAGGGAACATCAGTGTGGGCAGCCACATACTTGGCTAGCTCCGGTTCTTCTTCGGCCACCCCCTGTATAAATGAAGACTGAGAGGATGACCTGGGCAGCTTAATCGTCAGGGGTTCTGTCGGTAGAGCAGAACGTGGAGTCGTTGGCAACCTAGCGACCCCCAGTTTGGTACTCGATGCTGGACGGGGAGTTATTGGCTCGCTAGAAGCCCCAGACCTTACATCGGGGTAACGATTCTTCTTCGGAAGGCGTATCATCGTTGGCTTGTCGGAGGGGTTGAGCTTCTCCATTTGTGGTTGGCCGACTCTAGGCAGCCTGATTGTCAATGGCTCCGTTGTGGGTCTTCGCGCTTGGCCGGACCTTGGTAGCCAGATTATCATTTGCTCTTCTTGTGCTGAGAGGCTGATTGCGTCCTTACGCAGAGTGGCTGTAAGGGGTGCGGACTTGCCAGGTTTGCGAGCTTGGAGGTGGATCGTCAGAGGTTCTTCTGATCCTGTGGCTGTCTCGGTACGAGCTTGCATATCTCCTACACCAAGGTGCCTCTTCGACTTTTCGTATAAGCAAGAGTCTGAGTAGCAGGATTCAACCCCTTTGAAGGGATCGATGTCGGCAAATTCTGTCCTCACGAAGCCGTGTTTGTCGACATACTTGAAGCACTGGTGCAGAGTGGAAGGCACGATCATGTAATCGTGTATCCAGGGACGTCCCAAGAGGATATTGTAAGAAGTGTTCGCATCTATGACGTAACAGGTTACTTCTGAGTGAAGATCGCCAATTTGGCACTTCAAACGAATCTTCCCAATCAGGTATTTCCTACCCGAATTGAAACTGCTGATGGCGGTACTTGTTGGTGTCAGACGATGCATAGGAATACGGAGATGATGTAACAGACCCTTCGGGATGATGCTTATGGAAGAACCATGATCAATGTGCATCCGATCCACCTTTACGTCGCTGATGTATCCAGTGTAATATAACGGGCGATCGTGCAGGTTGGTTTTGATGAGCATATCCTGCAGAGTGAATACGATATTGGGCATCGCTCCTATGCAAGTGCTATCTTGGAGATCTACAGGCGGGCTCTCTCCTGTGAGGTTGACCTGAGCCAGATAGGCGTCGGCATTCTGGAGTGCATCGCTCAAAGCCGCGTGAACATCCTTTGAGAGTCTCAGGAGCTCTTATAATGACAATTTGGCCGGTGTATTGGCCAATTGTGCCAAGATGTCGAAGTTGTAAAGCCTCTCCAGTCCCTGAGGTGCTTCTTTTCGGAGAGATTTGTCAAAGCGAGTCTCCTTCGGCCAAGGCTTGTCGGTCGTCGGAGGCTGAGCAGGTCCCGGAGCATCAGCAGTAGCTGGCTGATAATCCTCAGCCGAGTTATCAGCCCCAGGTTGGGATTGTACCCCAGACCGAGTGACGACAGCTGTGGCTTCTTCGATATCTACCGAGATTGTGCGACAGGATCTGACTTTTCCACTCTTCTTCTTGTAAATTGAAGGTGTGGATTGAGTCACCTCGAGTACCAGGTCCGGATGGAACCACATGACCTCCTCCCGTGATGTGGTAAGGGGCACTAGACCAGCTGCCTGATCTCGGGGAGGTGGAAGATTAGAAATCTCTATTGTCGCCAGAGGGATGGGTACCACACCGTCTTGAGTTTCTGTTGGAGAAAAGCTGCCAAATTATACCGACACCATATTGGCTGCCACAGTTACCTCTTCAAAATCGATGGCCAGGGCGTTCGAATCGATGAGATGTTGGATGTATCGTTTTAGTTGGTAGCAGTCGTGTGTGGCATGATGGACGTAGCGGTGGTAATGGCAGTACTTTGGGTTCTCCATTTCTGCCGGCCGAGGTTCCCGTCGTGGTGGAGGGAGCTGAATTATGTCTCCTTGTATGAGCATGTCCAAGATGGGTTTGACGTGGCCATCTTCGAAAGAGTAGGTAATTTGCGGCAATTGCTTGTCTGTCGGTTTTGACTCAGGTTTCTAGGCTGTGTCGGCCACCATAGCCTACTTGCCCTTGTTGTCCCGTTTGTTGGTGGAGCTACCCCCATTGTTGTTGTTAGCATTAGGACGCCTGCCCTTGTCCTCTCCCTCTGCGATGTACAATCCCAGTTGGCAAGCCTTCTTCAATCGTTCTTCGGCGCTAGTGGCACTGATAATAAATGTCTTCCAGTCCTTGAATTGACTTTCACCCATCCAGAGGTTGATTGTTGGAAGCAGTTTCTTTTGGCAAATTTCAATTAAAGAGAAATCCGGATTACCGGACGACAGCTTCATGGCGGTTTGGCAGAACCGCTCAATGTAGTTCCTTGTCAGCTCTTTTTTCCCTTGAACGACGTCCATGAGGGTGGACATTGTGATGTCCTGTCCTACTTCGTAGAATCTCTCCAAGAACATGCGCTTGAAGCTGGCGAAGGAGTGGATGCAGTTGTCTCGCAGGTTACGGTACCAGTCGAAGGCGACCCCTTCCAATGCCCCAATGAATAATCATGTAAGGATGGCATCGTCATGGAGCAGATGGTCGGTGGTGACCTCGAAGTAAGTGATGTACCGACTTGCGAAAGTCTTCCCATCATATATATTGATGTGGAATGGTTTATACTTTGGTGGGAAGGGAACATCTCTCCATGCAGTGGGATACGATTGTCGTATCCTGAGGTCTTGGCAGTTTTCTCGGGCGTGGAACATGGCCCGGAGCTCCTGGACCTCTCTTCTCGCCGCCCTGGCTTCGTCTGCAGTGGTAGGAGCCAACATTTCAGGAGGAATATTGCCCGGGTTTGGTGCCGCTGAGTTTGAGTCTGTCTTGACCGTGGGGCCTAAATTTGTTTGGCCAGGCGTCCCTCCATGCAGAGTAGGGAGGGCTGCTTTGATCTCGTCTACGGATTTGACCAAAGAGCGTAGTATGTTCTCCAGAGTGTCGATGCACTGGCGATTACTGGGACCGTCCTGTTCGTCGTTTGTCATGAATGTCGTCCTGACATGAGTAGAAGTGGAAGGGATGGTGGACGACGTACACTCCGAATCATACCCCTGTAATGAGAAGTCATCGGGGTATGTGGGAATGTCTTCCTCTGGTTCGGACTCCGAAGGAACAGTACCCCCAGCTTCTGAGTTCACCTCGTCTTGAGAATTGTGGACGTCCTCGGGGACGTCAGGATCTGCTGCATCTGATGGCAAATTTGTTTCCCCCAGCTCGTCTCCTTTGAACATCAGATTGTCGTGGAGGTTCGGAGGAGTGCTACCCCCAATTCCAGCAACCCCCAATGGTATGGACGATGAATCTCCTACTGTAGTAAATTTCGTCTTTGAACGGGTACCTTGGAAAACTTCGGTGGTGGGCACCCGCTTAGACGACAGTCTCTTAGTCATAGTGGTTGAAATCTTTGGGCTGGAAACATTTGACTTCTTTTCTCTCCCATCAGCAGAGATTTTCTGAGCAGAGTTGCAGGAGACGACGAAAAATGCCTCATCTTCTGAACATGGTTGCTGCAGTCTTTGGAAGACGGATTGCCGCTCTTCCCGTACCGTCGCGTTATTGCAACAGCAGTTGACGATGATTTGGGTGCAGTGACGTCCGTGGAAGGACTCTTTGCACCCTGAGGCCCCTTCTCCTTCCGTGCATTTGTGGAGGATAGCCTCACGCAAGTCAGATGGGTCCGGAGCGACCATGTTTGCTCCCTGGATTTTGGAAGACTTTTGGGAACCTCTCTGTCCGTTTGCCACCGGGGGCTGGACTCGAGTGGTTCTGTACAACTTCCCATCAGAGGCCCGCATAACACTATGTGGGACGCTCGGATGGTCAGAGGTCGGATCAGCGAACCGAGCTTGCCAAGCTCGTGTTGCCCTAGACTTCTTCACTCTAGTGCGTGAGGGCACATAGTAGGAAGAGTCTAAGTGGTGCTGGAGAGAGTCAGACATGTCTTCTTGGGAGCACAAGAGATCAGGACCATAGGAGAGGCGGTCGAAGACCGAGCCGCGTGGAGCAGGCGGCATGCAGCTGGAATCAATAGTCTCCATGCGGCTGGCAGTCGTAGCCGCATGGGCTTTCTTCATGCGGCTGAAAGTCTCAGCCGCATAGGTCTTCTCCATGCGGTTGGAAATCCTGGCCGCATGAGTGTTATGTATTTGGCTGGCAGTTTCGACCACATGGTCATCACTCATGCGGCTGGCAATCTTGGCCGCATGAGTCTTCGTTTTGCGGCTAGTACCCTTGTTCGGTTTCTTTCTGGAGTACATAGAAACACTCTTTGCCCCTGCAAGTCCAGCATCGTAGTACTTTCCTCTGCCGGACTTGGGGACAGCAGAGTCCTCTATGGCTTGAAGTGGGGCCGCACGAGAGTCGCCTTCGCCGTCTTGGGCAGTAGAGAGTACTCCGTCCAGAGCTTGGGAAGGAGCAAATAACTTTGGGCTCCACTCGCTGCGAGCTTTCTTTGTGCGGGTTCGCTTATGGACCGGGCCAGCGCTTCCCTCAGAGAGCATTTCTTCAAACGCCTGTTGGTCGAAGCGGACGACCATTTTCTGTTGCGTGGAGCCAAGTTTGGCTGCATCTGATTGCGTCACCAACTCTTCAGCCGTGGAGAAGTTTGTTCCCAGCAGAGTCGCCATCGTGTTTGCCATTGATTGTAAAAGTACAGAACAATTATCAGAGGACTGAACTTTAGACTCACAATACAAACTCGCTTGTACAAAGAAAGCCTAGGGACGAAAACCTAGGTACAGCAATCTAAGTACAATTGTTTATTTTAGATTCTGAGGGGTGACGATAGAGGCTCGAGAAAACGACGGCAGCTCTGCCTTACTCCTTGGACGATCGGGTGCAGCCTTGGCTATGTAGAAGAACTGCTTGGCGTTGATGAAGAAATGCTCTCCTTTCAATTTCTCTCTGATGCTCTGGATCCGGGAGGGAAGTGCTCTCTCTCTCTCTCTCTCTCTGCTCTCTGCTTTCTGCTCGTCTATGTCTCTCTCCGTGTGTTGCAAGGGAATGACACCTTGCTATTTATAAGAGTGGGGGGCATCATTAGGGTTTGCAATGATTGCCCATTCTCAAAAGTCGGCGGTTAAGGATCAATGAATCTCGGCCGTTCATAATAGATTTGAGCAATTAATGTGATTGCATCAAATCTCTGTGAGCAATTAATGATGATTGCCATAAATCCTCATGATTTGTTATGCCAAGCTCGGATCTTCTGCCACGTGTTCAATTTGATTGATTACAAATGATCTGATTTGATCCCAGTAATTATGAGGATGGCACTAAACCTGATTTGTTAGGATTTGTTAATGAATCTTGCCACGTGTCCTACTATTATTAGGCTGATAGCTGTAAGGACGCTGGCAGAACCGCGAGCCACTTAGGAAATCTGAGCCGCATGAGGATTGCCCTCCCCCACTGAGCCGCATAAGGCTGGCCACGTGTCAAGGATGTTTGGAAGTGGCCTCTGCACATTTGAACCGCATGGAGACGATCTGAGCCGCATGAGCGTAGGCGACCGCAAGATTGATGGCTTCTCAGTGAGCCGCATGAAGATAGTTCTTGTGAGCCACATGGGTAGCCTCTGCCTGAGCCGCATGGGTAGCCTCTGCCTGAGCCGCATGGGTGGCCTCTGTCTGAGCCGCATGTGACTATCCACATGTCAAGGCCGCATAAAGGTCTTTTGGGATTTGGCGGATTGTACCAGAGATATCCTTCGTTTCCCTAGGAGTCTGCCATTATGACAGTCATTATTGCATCTTTCTGTCATTGGTCAGAGCTGTCAGCCGTCAAGGCATTAAATACAGTAGAAGACAAAGGGGAGAGCTGTTGAGGGCCACGTGGCTCCTCTCTGGGCCGCGTGGAACTATTCGAGCCGCATAGACGCTTGAACCGCATGGGTCCCTGAGCCGCATGAGCTCTCTGAGCCGCATGGATCTTTCTTTATTCTTTTCCACGCTTCTACAGTCTCCGGATGCTAAATAAATACTACCAACTTTTTCAGAATAGTCAAATTAGCTAGAATTGCCTGTCCTTAAGTCCAATTCTGGACACAGGGGCAAAACGGTAATTTCGGGTCAAAACGGTATCCGTCGTTGGACCCGCTTTGCACCGAAAAGTGTGCCAGAGTCAACGGTCTCTAAATTCGTAAAACTATATGTCAACAGGTTCGGTTTTTTGTTACAAACCCAACCGTATGTCCAAAGCTGGATTTCGGCGGGCCGTGAACAAAATCGCCCATTGAGTCGGATCGTAGGGCCCGCAAAAGGCGGTCCGATTCAACTGTCTCAGAATTGGACCAAACTTGGCATACAGGACCAAAAAAATGATACGGTACTATTGGCACAAGTTTTGTCTCGATCTGACGAGCGTGCACAAAGTAATTAGTGATTTTTCACAGAGGTCGATATGGTGAATTTCGACGGATACGCATCAAATTCGTCGCGCACACGCGACCAATTTAAATTCTGTCAAAACCCACACATCCACGAAGCCGATACGCACCTTTCGATGCTTTCGGTTCGCGACCATGTCGCCCGGATTGGCGGGACGCACGTCGTATCGATGAATTTTTCTAAAAATTAATATTTCGAAACACAGTTTTTCCTGATTTTTGGAATAGAATTACTCATAATATAATCAATGAAAACTTAAGCGACAACAAGGGTTTCAAATTCCTATTGTTCTTCTACAATTCTATTCAAACAACATTTGTAATCTGTTTATCAGTTGATCAGGTTCGACCTTCAAATAACAGTGTTTGGACTGCCTTTGCCCTGTTTTGGAACGGGTTTTCCCCTTGACTTTGCGACGATTTCATGGGTAGGTTGTGACACTATCCTCAAATCTACTTGATGGGATCTCGAGAGGGTTATATAGGCTCTCTGGACTACTTTACGAAACACAAAACAACGAAGTACAGGGGAAAAATTTACCCATAAAGTTGGATGTTTCGCTGCACTTGCTGCTCTGTTCCAGGCCGCGCGCGCTTGCTGTTGCTGGCCGGCCGGCCACCGAGCGGCGGCCGTGGGCGGCGCGCGCGCGTCGGCGGAGGCGGGGCGCGGCCTTCTTTGGTGGAGATTTAGGGGTTAGGGTTTTTCGAGTGGTTCCTGGCTCTCCCTCTCTTATATACATACGGCCCTGTTTTGATCCAGCCGAGCGGAGGGGGAGGGAGTGTTGGGCTGGGCTTGGCCGGGGCATTGGTTGGCTGGGATTAACTGTGGTGTTGGGCCCCTAGCTAAGGCTGCTGTTCTTAATCTCTTCTTTTTTTTTCTTTTTCTATTTCCTTTTTTCTATTTCTTGTTTAGCAAATAATATCTATATATATATTCATATATATACACACATACATGTATACCTACTACTATATGTATTTATATATATACACATACACATATGTATTATATATATTTACATATATACATACACATACTCACGTGTATATATATATATATATATATATATATATATATATATATATATATATATATATATATATATATATATATATAGAAAAATAAATATATATATATATATATACCTATATATATATATATATATACCTATATATAGAAAAATAAATATATATATATATATATATATAGGTATATATATATATATATATATATATATATATATATATATATATATATATATATATATATATATATATATATATATATATATATATATATATATATATATATATATATATATATATATATATATTTTCTATATATATATATATATATATTTTCTATATATATATATATATATATATATATATATAAAATATATATATATATATATATATATATATATATATATATATATATATATATATATATATATATATATATATATATATATATATATATATATATATATATATATATACGCCATATTTACCTTTATATTTATATAATATATTTATATATATATAAATACATAATTACACACATATAAATATAATCTATATATTTACACCCATTTATATATACATTAATATATATACCAATACATATACACCTATACTTATTTTTATATAATTATATATATACACAAACACACAATTACCTATCTCAATATACCAATATTGATACGTATAATATATCAATATTAATATATATATTTTACTTATATCAATATATATTTCTATTCATATATATATATACACATAAACATTTACACAAAAGAATGTCTCTATATATATTTTCCTATATACACCTATCCATAAAGGAAATATTATATCCTCATCATATTATATACATATATATATGTACACAAAATGTATATGACCCTATATCTTTTCCTATATATGTATACACATATATATATAAATAAAATGTTATATTCCTATTCCTACTATATATATATATTTACACAAAATATATGTACCCATATATTCATATATATACCTATATAGTAATCTCCATAAAGCTAAATAATCTCAATAATATTTAATTAATAAATTAAAGAAAGTATTTCTAAATTTTCGGGAAGGGGAGCTACAACCAAGATATAGCTTTGACAACATTCGATAACTTATACTTACCCGAGATTACTTCAACTTAGGGATCATGCCTCGCCAGTGCGCTGCTGGCTGCAGTGAACCCACAGTCTCCATAAGTCAAATAAGTGGCGACAGTGCGCGGCTGTCTGCCATCATAAGTCATCAAAATTATTCCAACTATATCCCCCAAGAATATCAAAGGAGTTTAAAAATATCATACAAATTGACAAGATATAAAAAGTACAAGTATCTATTCTTAAAGTATAAGATTCAGCCTCTTGAAAAGAAAAACAATTGATTAGGAAGGATGATGATCGAAGTCAAAATAAGTAAAAATCTTTTAATCCTTATTTCATGGGTATTCAATATTCAACGATTGAGAGGAAACTTCTGAATCTGAAAATGTAACTCGAGACTAATAGACAATTGAGGGAGAAGTTATTTTAAAAATAATTCTTCAGGTTCAAGGAGATGAATGTAAGTGATTTGAACTTATGATATGGCGGTGTTTAGAAAAGACATAAAATAAAATTATTCAAATGATCATTATTAGGGAGAGAATGACCGAAGGCGAAAAGGAATATAATCTTAAATTTATATTGTTCTAATATTCAAGATCGAGAGAAAAATATGTATAAAGCACTATGTCTACCCTTTACGAATATATTTATATACAAATATATAGGTATAGCCTAAGTAAATCCCAAGAAACCCAAATTAACATCCTAAGAGGAGGTTATCCTATCAAGAAAATGCATATTTAAATAGCAATAATACATTATATTCAATATATATAATTTATAGAAATTATTTCCAATACTAGAAATGGACTACCAAAATATATATACACATCTATGTATCTACATGGACGACGTTGGTCGCACTACCTGACCACCAGGACTTGGATTGAGTTCGGGCTAATTTGGAACAACCGGATCTTCTAATAGGTCAATAATATTAATAATAAATAATTAAATTATTCCTATGGTTATGTCAAGATTTGGCCTGGTTTTCTTAGTTAGTGCACACCTATGACTCGGCCTCCTCTACCATGGCTAGAATACTAGTCAAGGCACTCAACCACACTCTCAGTGCCAAAATTCTTGGTTATCTTGCGCTCCAAAACTTAACCGTGAATAAGGCCTTCTATAATAAGTATTTGTAAAATTCTAAAATCACATTTTAATTCAAACAATTAAATAAAAGGACATTTCCAAACTTTCGGAAAGAGGGGTTACGAATCTACCCACTTCAGAAATACTATCGAATCCGAAGACCATAGTGCATCCTTCGATAGAACTATCTAATAGGATTTAGAATTCGATGAAGCCTATGTAGCAACCTTAACTACCCAACTGTCAAATTAACTAGGGACTCCTAGTCCTAACCATTCTCCTAAAATTAACTTACTCCTAGTTGTGAATGAGAATTTTCTAGTCGCAGGCTCGCAATGGTACGACTAACTTAAGTACCATCACGAGCTCGTATATTTTACAAAATTGGACATGCATGGGCTACCACAAAAACTTATCACGATCCGCACCCGCTTTTTCGGATACGAGACGTGTCCAAGCCAGCCAACACCGCAGAGTCGACGGTAGAACGCTGTCAAGCCCGCAAGAAATAAATGCTCAAAATAAACTTCATTGCTCATTCACATTTCTAAATTTGATTACAATATTTACAACATTTATATTTGAAAGAAATACAATGTCTTACAAAATAGTAAAGTCAGCTAGTTCCACTATCTAGGTTGACCTCGGCATACCCATGCCTTCCCAGTGCTAAGAGTGATCACGGCTAAACTGAAAAATATTAGTTTTCTGTCAGGAATGGAACAAGCACACAAGCCGACGGCAATGCGAAAACACAATAGAATTAATAAGACATAAAAATAACATATGAGATATGGAAACTAGAAAGTAACTGATGACATGGCAGGTGGAGAAGAAGACCAGGAAAATAAATAAAATACAACTACCTATGTGATGTTAAATATCCGTTTCGTCATGTGAACGTCTAGGGGATAAATTCGGCACCTGCACGTGTTGTGCGCAGATGCTATTATTCACGAATAGACATCATGGGGATAGTTCTGGGTAGTCCACATGTCTACTAAGATATTTCTCCTTCTGACTAATCCGTGTGACGAGCATGTCAACAAGCAGCAAGACATATGTATAAACATGAAATGTAGAGACTGCTATGATTCGAAAAGCAATCAGAAAGTGTACTTACCTGAGGTCTTGTGCTGGTGAAACCGATAATACTATACCACTCAATGAGCCACAATCAGTCAACACATGCAGAAGTCTTCGAATGCTGAAATAAACATTACCAACATTTTTAGAATAGTCAAATTAGCTAGAATTGTCTGTCCTTAAGTCCAATTCTAGACACAGGGGCAAAACGGTAATTTTGGGTCAAAATGGTATCCGCCGTTGGACCGCTTTGCACCGAAAAGCGTACCAGAGTCAACGGTGTCTAAAGTCGTCAAACTATATGTCAACGGGTCTGGTTTTCTGATACAAACCCAACTGTATGTCCAAAGTTGGATTCCGGTGGGCCGTGCACAAATTGCCCGTTGAGTCGGACCGTAGGGCCCGCAAAACGACGGTCCGATTCAATTGTCTCAGAATTGGAACAAACTTGGCATACAGGACCAGAAAAATGATACGGTCCTGTTGGCGTAAGTTTCGTCTCGATCTGACGAGCGTGTACAAAGCAATTGGGGAATTTACACAGAGGTCGATACGGTGAATTTCGACGGATACGAATCAAATTCGTCGCGCACACGCGACCAATTTGAATTCCGTCAAAGTCCACACGTCCACGAACCCGATATGCACCTTTTGATCTTTTGGTTCGCGACCACGTCGTCCGGATTGGCGGGACGCACGTCGTATCGATGAATTTTTTTATAAATTAATATTTCAAAACACAGTTTTTCCTGATTTTTGGAATCGAATTACTCATAATATAATCAATTAAAACTTAAGCTACAATAAGGTTTTCAAAGTCCTATTGTTCTTCTACAAGTCTGTTTAAACAATATTTGTAATCTGTTTATCAGTTGATCGGGTTCGACCTTCAAACAACAGTGCTTGGACTGCTTTTGCCCAGTTTTGGAACGGGTTTTCCCCTTGACTTTCTGACGATTTCATGGGTAGGTTGTGAGACTATCCTCAAATCCCCTTGATGGAATCTCGAGAGGGTTATATAGGCTCTCCGGACTACTTTACGAAACGCATAATGACGAAGTACAGGGGAAGAAATTTACCCACGAAGTTGGATGTTTCGCTGCACTTGCTGCTCTGTTCCAGGCCCCGCGCGCCTGTTGTTGCTGGCCGGCCGGCCACCGTGCGGCGGCCGTGGGCGTCGCGTGCGCGTCGGCGGAGGCGGGGCGCGGCCTCCTTTGGTGGAGATTTAGGGATTAGGGTTTTTCGAGAGGTTCATGGCTCTCCCTCTCTTATATACATACGGCCCTGTTTTGATTCAGCCGAGCGGGAGGGGGGAAAGTGTCGAGCTGGGCTTGGTCGGGGCTTTGGTTGGCTGGGATTAACTGTGGTGTTAGGCCCCTAGCTAGGGCTGCTGCTCTTAATCTTTTTTCTTTCTTTTTCTATTTCTTGTTTAGCAAATAATATCTATATATATATATTCATATATACACACACATACATGTATACCTACTACTATATGTATTTATATATATACACATACACATATATATTATATATATTTATATTTATATACATACACATACTAACGTATATATATATATATATATATATATATATATATATATATATATATATATATATATATATATATATATATATATATATATATATATATATATACATTTATACGTATATAATTATATAACTCTATATATATATTATCATATTTATCTGACAAAAAAATACTTCCAATAAAAAAAAATATTATCACATTTATCTGACAAAAAAATAAAAAATATTATCACATTTATCTGACAAAAATAATATAACCAATAAAATAATAATATTAAATAACAATCCCAATAAAATAATAATAATAATAATAACCAAATTTAATAAACCAATAATGGTGTATATATCATTAGACATCCAAATATATAGTCTAATACCACATTGCACAAAGGTAGCTAAGAGAATTATATATGATATTTAATATCCACATAACAGAAAATACTTCATGTATTATACAATAAGCTACAATTATATATACACATCTATATATCTACATGGACATCGTTGGTCGTACTGCATGACTACATGGGCTTGGCTCAGTTCGGTCCCAGTCCAGACTGGTTTGGTACAACCGGTCTTCCATAAGTCAATAAACCTTAATAATAAATAATTAAATAATAAATAAAATCTTCGGTAAGGGTTAAATCACAACTTGATCTGGTTTTCCTAGTTAGGACACACTTATGGCTGGGTCTTCCCTGGTATGGCTAATACACTAGTCAAGGCACACGACTATGCTATCCGTGCCATGATTCCTAGTCGTCTTATACTTCAAAACTCAACCATGGTTAAAGTCATCTACCGTAATAGTTAACTAAATAATTATTTATAAGATCCTAAAATCATCATTTAAATCAAATAAATAATATAAAAATATTTCAAAAAATTTCGGGAAGGGGAGCTACAGGGGTCGACTTTTAGTCCACCTCTGGTAATGATATGACCTAAGTACGAAATGCAATCGAGCCAAAATTTGTACTTACGGAACTTCGCATACAACGGGTGCTCTTTTAGAATCTGAAGGACTACTCGAAGATATTGCTCATGCTCTGCTTCACTCCTGCTATAGACTAAGATGTCGTCTATAATCACTATCACAAACTGATCCAAATAGGGCATGAATATACGATTCATGAGATCAAATAAATGTCCATATCTAGATTTGAATGCTGTCTTAAGGCTGTCTTGCTCTCTGACTCTGATCTGATGGTAACCCGATCGCAAGTCAATCTTCGAGAATACTGCTGCTCCACTGAGTTGATCAAATAAATCATATATCCTTGGCAAGGGATATCTGTTCTAGATTGTTACAGAATTCAAGGTACGATAATCAACACATAATCTTGACGTACCATCCTTCTTCTTCACAAGAAGCATCGGGGCTCCCCAAGGTTATCTGCTAGCACGAATGAATCCCTTGGTTTTGAGTTCTTCAATCATCTTGTACAGGATCTCCAATTCTGATGGTGCCATTCTGTAAACTCTTTCTGACACTAGTGCTGTCCCTGAAATCAAATCAATGGTGAACTCAATCTCTCTCTCTGGGGGCATGCCTGAAAGCTCTTTGGGGAATACGCCATGAATTCTTCTACTACTCTGGAAAACTGAACTGCTGCTGCTACCGCCATCCGCAAAACTGGTGGACAAGGTTCTGTTTCACCTCTGGAAAATGAAAACTCTTCTTCGCTGGGAATACCAAAAATAATCTTACCAATATGGCAATCTATTCTTGCGTATTGATCCTTCAACCAATCCATTCCTAGGACCACATCATAGTCTGCCATCGGGAATTCTATCAATCTAGTGCGAAACTCTCTTCCGCTAACTACAATTTGACACGAGAAAAAGACTCTATCTACTCCCACAAGATCGTTACCAGTAAGTATATTGAGCCTTACTGATAATGACTCGGGCTCTAGCCCTATCCGTGCCGCAAATCG
Source organism: Iris pallida (assembly GCA_029216955.1). Lineage (NCBI taxonomy): Eukaryota > Viridiplantae > Streptophyta > Magnoliopsida > Asparagales > Iridaceae > Iris > Iris pallida. Next base: position 5,438,529 of record JANAVB010012000.1, on the reverse strand, counting down.
TGCAGTAAATGAATGTGATGCACCCGAATCAAATAATACTGATGCTGGAAAAGAGTTGATAAGATTGGTACCTGCCACCACCTCACCTGATGCCAACTCCTCTGCTACCGCCAGAGCCATAGCCTGAACTTATCCTCTTGGTGCTGGTCCCCTCTGCTGGTGACCTCTCTGCTTGTTCTGAATCTGATCTTGGGCCTGAGCATACTGTTGCGACCTTTGCTGGAATGCTTATGCCTGAGGCGACAATAGCCTCGGAGGCTGGTACTGCTGCTGTACTGGTGCTGGTGCTGGAACCCTAACTAATGGACTGGTTAGGGTTGATAAAGATGAACTGTCTCTATGCGGGCAAGACCCTATCATGTGATTTGGTGCCCCACAAGCCAAGCACAACCCCTGTGCTCTACGATACTCTAAAACTACGTGTCATAGTGTAGTACCCCGTCTCGTTCAGTCAATCGGAGGAATCGAAATGCCGACGGCGTTCGACATAGCCTTGCAACGACTTCTCGAAGATCTGCTCGGTCGAGGCGACTCCTCACTCAGGTGGGGTAGTCTCGATGAACTTGCCTCATCTTAGCCTTCACATAATAACTCGCATGTTTTTAACTTGCACAAGTTAGGCTTGATAATAAAATAGACGCATCCACATAGCTAAGGGAATAATCCCGACGGATCGAAATGTGTTAGAACATGGAAAAAGGTCCCACGGCCTTCTTAGATGTCTGCTCAGCGTGCTTTTAAAATAACACTCTATCCTTCGTCTCGTGGCTTGGGAGAAGGAAGTTGGCCTAAGTTGCTAAGTTGCCACCACGCTGGAATTAGCCTAAGTCATAGGCGTCGCTCACATGAATGCTTGATAAGCATGCACGGTCCCGTCGTCCAAGGCTTGGCATAGCCTTCGCATGTCCCGTGGGTTAAGTCATATTGCACGGCTTGTAGCTTAAGTCTAGGTACCCAAGAACTTGGTTGTTCAAGTTGAATGCGTGCACGGCATGTTCCATCGATGCGAAGCTTGGCGTAGCCTTTGTTCGTCAAAACATTGCCCGAATAAGTTAGACGAGAGTTGTGCTGGGCTATCGAAGTCATAGCAAGCACTTTTCCATATTTCCTGCGGTTGCTAAGTCACATAGTCCGAAGAGAACAAGGCTCGTCATGTAAAGTATGTGACTTGAGCGATAGCGTCGCCTTGAAAATAAGGTATATCTAAGACACGAGCCATGGTGGGTTTAGTGAAAAGCATGCCACGGACAAAGGAAGTCCACGCGACTGGTTGTCGTCGAGATCGATCCCGCTACTTGGGAGTCTCGATAAGTCTCATTAACGAGATCGGTCCCGCTACTTGGGAGTCTCGATAAGTCTCGTTCACGAGATTGGTTCCGCTACTTGGGAGTCTCGGTAAGTCTCGATAAGTCTCGTTCACGAGATCGGTCCCGCTACTTAGGAGTCTCGATAAGTCTGCACACGAGATCGGTCCCGCTACTTGGGAGTCTCGATAAGGAATCACACGAGATCGGTCCCGCTACTTGGAAGTCTCGATAGAAAGATGGAAAGCATGGTCATGATTAAGGAAGGACTTCATAGATCGAGTTAAGTCTTGTATGGTCATTGGACAACTTGTGCACAAGGGCAAAAATTTTCGAGCGTTCCTGGGGCGCCGGGTTCGTGTCGGCCTAGAAGAAATTGTAGATATTATACGGCCTTTATCGATGGTACGACTCAATTGAAGAGAACCGTTACAATATAGGCTGCGGGTCATTCGGTGGAAGCTCATACCTCGCCACGCGAATGGTCACCATATGCAAAAGATCCAGGATAGCTTGACATTGCTAGTGACCACTCATATAGATGTATCGACATAAGAGCGGCTATCCGCGAGTATGCCTTTGGATTGCGTCGAGTACTAGTAGGTTACGTGTTGGGTTATCAAGTTACGCTTATAACAAGCGCTAACCTTGAATCGGCATGGGTTAGGGTGTGCACGGTTGTAGCACCATTCTGTAGCATAAGAGTAGGCTATAGTAAAGACACGTGCTTCGCCATGAATATGGCACTGTTGTATCGAGTTAAGTCAGGAAGGGCCGTAAGGCAAGTGGGTTAAGTTGGGTTGATCCTTGGGAGGTACGGCCCCGATCTTAAGGCACGATCAAGTCTATTGGTACGACCAGCACGAGTCTTTCCCTTGACGTTGTTGGGACGAGAATGGTCTAGAGGTACATGAAGGAATTGAAAGTCTTAGCACGGTTGAGTTATATAAGTTTTATTCAGCAAGGCACTTTATCGAATACATTGAAGTCGCGAATAGAGTATAGCATGACCATGTCGTTGCGTTGCCAAGTATAGGCCAAGACGTCTTTGTCCTAAAATTGATCCTAAGGTAAGACTAGAAAGAAAATCAAAAAGGGATTAAGTTGCACAAAGTAAATGAACGTATCGATTTTGTATTGGTGGGCGAGAAGCTCACTCCACCAGTACAGTTGTGTACTGACATCTACATAGTTTCCATGTGCAGGCACAGGTAGAAGCTCGTGGTGCGGAGCACGCTTGGATGCGTCGAGGTGCGGAGTTCTTTGGCGATTTGAAGCGTGCGTCCGCATAGAGTCAAGACTTATACGGGACATAATATATGTACATTGCCTTCTGAAGCATCTGCTGGCTCAAGCATTGTATCAAGAGATGCGAGAGAGCAGAGTGACTTGTAAAATAAAAGAAAAGTGAGCTTGAGAGACTTGTAATCAAGGCCTTGCGCCCCATTGTAATCTTACTGTTCAATATCAATAAAGAGCATATTTTGAATAACTTGTGTTTTGTTTCTAAATTCTGCTGCATGTTCAATATTTCTGCTTAGGACTTCTGCGCGACGACCCCGTCGCAGCTGCTGTAATCGGCCATTATGAAACTGCCTTACACGAGCGCAATCTAGGCTCGTACGGCATCACGCCTCAGCGAGGATGATCGCTTCTACGGGAGTGGGGCATGACACCCAGCTTTCCAAAATGAGTGCAGCCCATTGCATGAGTGCAGCCCATTGAGAAAGATTTCTTCTGTTTCTGCTGTTGAGGATATGTCGGAGTCGAATGCTGAACTGATGAAACTTTGGTCGCCCTCCTAGGAGCTCTAATGGTCAGTCCCCTAGCTGCTGAGGCTGGTGCTGACGGCTGAGATAACTGACAATGAAACCTCTTCCGTCCTCCAGTTCGATCTACTATCCTCTGGGAAGTATATTCATGCCTCCTAGTTGCTCGCAAAATAGCATCAAACGTCTGGTGCTCAAACTGCTCCACTGCTAGAATGATCTCTAGGTGGAGTCCCTGCTGGAATCGCCGTGCTCGGTCCAATTCGGTCACCACCAAGGTAGGAGCAAACCGACTAACCTTAGAAAACTCGACCGCATATCCATCAACCGTCCTTTCCATCTGCTTGAGATTGCTGAACCTCGTCTGCAGATCATACCGAGCCACTGCATCAAAATACTTTGTCTGGAACTTGTCACTAAATATCTCCCATGAGATAGGTGCCACCAAACTAACTCCTTGTATCGCCCACCAGCTGCGGGCTAAGTCTAACAATTGCAGGCGCACAACGGCCACCTTTTCTTCCTCTGGAATCTGGACTGCCTCCAGAATAATATCTATATCCTGTAGCCAAGCATCGGCAGCAATAGCATCTTCACTGCCATCAAAAAAAGAAGGGTTCGGGCGCTTGAAGCTGTTGGCCGCATTGTTCCCTTGGTAACCTACTCTGCCCATGACATCTTGTACTATTTGGTACAGGGCATCGCCCCGACGATCTTATGATGCCAGAAAGTCCCGGATGAGTCCCATCAAGGTCCTATTGTCAGGCTCTATAGGCGGGGCTGGTTGAACTGGTGGCTCTGGATCCTCGGAATGCATGACTCGGGATGCTACTCCAGAGTGCTGGGCTTGGTCCACAGGTTGCTGCTGGTTCACTAGAGGTGCTTCACCTTGCTGATCGGTAGGACCAGGAATAATGTCACTGAAGAAAATGACATAAAGAACAATAAGAAAGGACCAAGATTGATCAAGGATGGAAGCACCTTATCAGGTCAGGTTTCAGAAGGATTAGAAAACATGAGTAGGGATCAAGAAAGAATGATGATTGAGACATCTACTCAGTAAACCCTCACACATCTTGATTTACAAGACCCTGCATGGGCCACCACTTAAACCGTGTCACGCCCCAGAACCAGAATACTGGAGAGCAGAGGACAGACACAGCCAGCTACGTATATTGAAGTGCAACCCACCTCGCAATACGATCAAGACTGTCTAGATACATGAGGGTTGAACTTCAATCCATCAGTCTCTATGGTACCCAAGAATAAGCATAGTGTCTCAATCTCAAGCAAGCAAATAATGTACAAGATGTTACATCATCAGACATACAAAGTAAGGCATCACAAACATTACATATTCAGATGATCATGAAGCTAGTCATACAAAATGCGAGGCTAGCAAGAGTTAAGTCATACATGATCAACCCTAGGATTTGCCAATCAAGTAACAGCCCTTAGGCAGACAGAAAGTAAGTTTCAACACGACCTAACACTTACTCGGCGGCTAAACGTCTTAAAAGAATAATTTATAATAGAGTGGGAGGACCAAATAAGAAAGCCCACTCGTTGCCAGGATTACGTCTGGTGTTCACCATCTGGCTGGAAGACAGGTAGGTCCTTGGGTGCTAATCCGAAATCTGGCCAAACAAAATCGGCTGCGTCAGAACCAAGAAGAGCAAGTGCCAAAAGGAAGGCTTCATTAAGGAACTAAAACCAGCAGATAATTAAATAGAAGAATACATAAATGAACATGATTAAGTAATATGAAGACATGATTAGAATAAAATGATAGCTTGTATTAGGAAAATAAGAGGCAAAATATAATTTCCATCCTAATCATGAGATAAGCATTCATGTACGGCCAATCAAGTCCTACGGCTTGCTATCATTAACTAACTAGGGTTGTCAAAGGCCTAGTTACTAGCAAGATATAGTTGAGATGTTCTCGCAGTCATAAGCCCTGCAGCTATCCAGGTTATCCAAGCGAGGTAATTTAGAAGAGTTATAAGAGTTATCAAGTTTACTGGTGTTCTTTCAATACTCATGTTTTCAAGAAGTGCCCCATATGACAGTGGACTAAAAATGTTCCCTACTCGTCGGCAGGATATAAGTCCCTTAGGTGTGGTCGGGATAACGGGATCGTCTGTAACTAGAAAACTCTCTCTACATGGACTACTTGATCAATCTATTCATTACCCTAGTCAGATTCATTATGAATTCCTGAATATGGTAACTAGGAATCCATGTCCTAGACACGATGCAAGACGAGATAGGTAGCTTGTACAGGGACAATCAAGAGAAAATCAACCATGGTGTCAAGACAAGAGTTACTTAGCAAGTCAGGGTAGCGGTCGCAACAGTATTTTAAGATTATATATGTCATGTCAGGTTACTTGTTACTTATCAAGATTACTTGTCAGGAGTGCGCCTCGACGGACCACTATCAAGCGTATACATGTCATATCAAGTTTACTTGTTACTTGTTAAAAGTGTACCTCGGCGGGCCACAATCAAGATTATCGAGAAGGGCTCATGTGCAAGTCAAGTTCGTGTTACATCCAAGTTAGGTCATACTCAGGTCGGGTCAAAGCTCAGGGTACATGTATATAACAAAACATATAAACAACTGCAAGAATAAGGAAGATGCATGGAGTCAGGCGCATCACAAGGGGCACCTAAACATGGATGGGTGCCTAGGCAAGCATGGGCGCCTAAGCAAACATGGGCGCCTGCGCCCTAGTGGTGCCTAGGCAGCAATGGACGCTAGGGCCAAGATGGCGCCTGGGCCGAAGTAGGCGCATGGCAAGATTGGGTGCTGGATCATCATGGGCGCCTAAGCACCAATGAGCACGAGGGTTAAGGCGCATCACAATGGTACCTAAGCACCGTGTGCGCAAGGGGCTGGGGCGCCAAGGTGCGCAAGGCACCTGGGCCAACTAGGTGCATCACATTGGCGCCTAAGCACCGTGAGCACAAGGGGCTAGGGCGCCAGGGCGGGCAAGGTGCCTGGGCCAACTAGGCGCATCACATTGGCGCCTAAGCACCGTGAGTGCAAGGGTCAAAGGGACGCCTGATCCTGTCGAGGGGCCTAGACCAGAGGAGGCACCAAGGCCAAACTTGGGCTCATCACATTGGTTTAGGAAATACCAAGCTTTACTAGACCAAAACAAAAAAAAAACAGAAAACTCATAACTTAGATCTACACAAACCAACCACCAAAATCAAAATTGCTAAGCTCTAAGGAGGCTTAGAATCTAGTAGAGAAGAGAATGGAACAATAAAAGGGGAGATCCTTCATGAAGCAAGATTGTACTTGCCTAAGGGTTCTTGGTGGGTCGGAGGAGTTACGAGGAAGAAGAAGTAGAAAGAAAGAAATAAATGAGAAGAGTTATGAAGAGAGAGAAGGGGGGTTGACTTATATAGCAACCCTTCTCTTCTCAAACCATAATTAACCAAGCCAAGCCAAGAGTGCCATGATGAACCAAACCAAAATAAACCAAGATAAACCAAGTCAAGCTAAGACTAAACCAGGGTTAGGCTAAACAGGACAAGTCAAAACATGGTTCACCTAACAAACGTCAGAAATCCGTACACGTATACTAAAAACACGTATAACAGAAAATAGGAGTGACAGTTTTACCTCCCAGGTACAATCGCGGTAAGCCACCTAATAGATATTCTCTAGATATTGAAGAACGAAGGTCGAGGTATCCAATTGCTAATTATGTATCCACCAAGGAACTCTCTGAACCTTTTAATAAATTTGCACAAGAACTCTCCACATGTCAAATTCCTACTAGTGTTCATGAGGCATTAGCAAGTCCAAGATGGTCCCGAGCTAGAGAGGAAGAAATGGAGGCTCTAATAAAAAATGATACATGGACACTTGTTCCATTACCTGAAGGAAAACAGACCGTGGGATGCAAATGGGTGTTCTCCATTAAACACAAAGCAGATGGATCTATTGAGTGGTAGAAAGCAAGACTAGTAGTGAAGGGATATACGCAGACGTATGGGGTTGATTATCAGGAGACTTTCTCACCTGTAGCCAAGTTGAATACAGTTAGAGTGTTATTGTCTCTTGATGTGAAAAATGCTTTTCTCAACGGTGACCTCCAAGAAGAGGTGTATATGGATGTTCCTTCAGGTTATACAACATCTTTAGATATTAGAGTGGTGTGTAAATTATAGCGAGCATTGTATGGACTAAAGCAATCACCACGAGCATAATTTGAAAGATTTAGTTTGGCAGTGAAGAAATATGGCTTCCAACAAAGTAACTCTGATCACACTTTGTTCTTGAAGTATCATGTGGGTAAGGTAACTGCATTAATAGTTTATGTAGATGACATGATTAATATATGAGATGAAGAAGAAGAAATCTTTTTGCTTCAAAAGCAATTAGCAACTGAATTTGAGATGAAGAATCTGGGAGGACTCAAGTATTTGTTGGGAATTGAAGTTGCTAGGTCTAAGCAAGGTATATTCTCTCTCAATAGAAATTAGACTTGGTAATCGAAGTAGGAATGTTGGAGTGTAGACCTATAGACACTTCCATCGTTCAGAATTATATACTTGGAGAATACCCAAACTAAGTACCAACAGATAAAGGTAGATACCAAAGGTTAGTTGGTAAACTCATTTATCTCTCTCATACTCGTCCAGATATTGCATACGTTGTAAGTGTTGTAAGTAAGTTTATGTATAATCCAAGTAAAAGCCACATAAAAGAAGTGATTCGAATACTTCGATACTTGAAGTCATCTCCAGGCAAGGGGCTTATGTTCTCAAAACATAACATTTACATGATGGTCTATGGATATACGGATGCAGATTAGGTGGGTAATATCAACGATAGAAAGTCCACCTCGGAATATTTTATACTTGTTGGAGGGAATCTTATAACCTGGAGAAGCAAGAAGCAAAAAGTGGTAGCTTTGTCAAGTGTTGAAGCTGAGTTTAGGGGGATGGCTCAAGGTCTTTGTGAAGTCCTTTCGCTAAGAAAGCCACTTACTAAAATCGGGTTTGCTCCTAACTCTGAGATGGATCTCTTGTGTGACAATAAATCTGTAATTGCAATTTCCTATAACCCCATTCAGCATGATCGTACTAAACATATGGAGGTAGATCGATACTTCATCAAGAAAAATCTTGTAGCAAAAATAATTAGGTTTCCTTTTATGAAATCTGAAGATCAATTGGCGGATATCCTTACAAAGCTGTATCGAGCAAGGACCTCTACAACTCACTTAACAAGTTGGGCATGCGAACCTCTATGCATCAACTTAAGGGGGAGTGTTGGCGTGAGCTGTTATTGTAAACAATCAAAAGAAATTTTAGGCATTTGAAATCTGTAACATCTCGTAGATAAGGGTGGTTAGCATGAGTCTAGGAAATGGATTTGTATAGCAAAGATTTGTTTTCTCCTTTGAAATGTATATAACCTATAGAAATATCATATGAGAAAGAAAAAAAAAAGAGAACTATTTGACATTAGTGTCGCGCGTAGTAGTGACTGACATTAACTCTGTTACTCATGTGATTAGTCCGTCACTACCATTATTTCTGACAAAATTCAGTCACTATTAATATATGTTACTTATTGATCTTCGTCGTAACTATAAGGAAAACTTTTGTAGTGTAACTGGGAATATTCAAAGGCGTTGGTGATGGGGTTTCCACTTCCATTCTAGGTCAAGCAAATTCATCCAACATTCTATCGAACTTGTCACTGATCAAGTGAATTTTACCACTACCAAAATACATCGAATTAGCGACGGCCATATCCGTCGCTAATCCGTTGGCAAATCGACTTAGCGACGGCTAACCGAAGGAATTTGGCTGAAAAAATTCGTCAAAAAATAGCCCGTCGCTAAGCTGTTGTCATTCGACTGCTTAGCGACGGATTGCCGTCATCAAGAATCGTATATTTAGCGACGGCTAGCCGACGGATTTCCATCAAATCAATTATCAGAAAGTTTTTTATACTACTCTTTAGCGACGGACAAGTCCATCGATAATATGTTGGTAACTGCGTATCATAGAGTTTCTGATACACAAAATCCGTCGCCAATTCGTCGCTAGCCATCGCTAATACTCGACGGAAGAACGACGGTTTAGCGACGGAATATCCGTCGCTTAGGTTCTAGAAATCTTTATATTTCCAGAACCTTATCGACGGCTAATCCGTCGACATCTGTCGCTAACTGGAAATTCTCCAGTTAGCGACGGAAGATTCCGTTGCTCAGCCGTCGCCTTCCGTCGCTAGGTAGTCGCAAGTCTGTCGCTAACTGGAAAAATTTTGAAAAAAAATTACATAAAACACAGCATTCCCTGTTCGTACAGCATCCGTGTGAGCACCCTGAATTTTGGGTTGATTTTTTATTTATTTTATTTTCTGATTGATTGGTTTCGATAAATAATTTATTCTGTTATTTTTTCTTAAGTGTGCTTTTCCATGCCTTTGATATTTGGAGTGTCAGGGATGTTCAACTCTGGAAATCTTCTTTACGAGTTTTGGAGTGGACAGGATTACCTTCATGACGGTATATAGTGTCCCACTCAAACTTGTTCCCTTGTGCTCTTTTTGCTTCGCAGAACTTCGGGTCGAATTAGACCATTTGATTATTAATTAATTTTCCCACTCTTTTCCTTGATCATTATTAGCACGTTACCGTGACTTTTAATTTGGGAGCACAAGACCAGTCAGTTTCTTGAAACCAACTTCTCATGCATGATCTACTCGAGACGCTCGTCACCCATGACCTTCGTGTCCCACTCAGACACGCCATTTTGTGCTCCATTTGCTTCGCACAACTTTCCTGACACGTGACCTGATTTTATTTCATCCCACGGTATCACATTCATTTTCCAACTTGATTTGTGGGTACCCTGTCGACCAAAACCTGTCTGCCCCAATTATGGACATGGCCCACATTGAGCCTAGTACCCGTCCGACACTGGTGTCCCATTTATTAGAATCCCCATGTGTTACTTATTTACCCATGATCATCGACACTTATTTTTAATTCATTTATTTCGTAATATCCGGTTTTGACCCAATCCGGCTCCACTGAGTCCAGTCCAGCTCCATGTTACCCTCCATCATGACAACCTCACTTTTCTCGTCCAAAATAATATTAAATATCATGTTTACCTATTTCAATATTTATTGGAATTCTCATTTATTTAAATTCCCATAGGAATGACCATTTCCCTCTAATTAAATCTAGCCAGTGATTTCTACAATTAAATCCAAACCATTAAATTTCTATATGTAAAACTTTTCCCCAACACCCCTATGCATTGGCCGGCCCTAACTCTAATGTGGAGAGAATCTTTTCTCTTTCTCTCTCTACTTTAATAATTCATCTCTTTCTCTCTCTCATTTCTATAATTTCCTACACCCTTCAAAACTCCAACAGCAACAAAAACACCAACAACCCGACCTTCCTCTTCTCCCTGGCTCGACCATCCCCACTCCGGCGTGGCCTCGCCGCCGGCCACCTGGCCAAGCAGGCCGCACACAAACTCTCCTCCTCTCCACATCTAGCCACCACCACCAACACTTCAACTCCATGCCCCACATTGATCAACCCGAGCCACCACCACTCCATCTCGCCGGCCGACCATGCCACACCGCTGCCGCGTTTGTCATGCCGCCCCGCGCACCGCCGTGCGCGTCACAGCAGCACAGCGGCAGCAGCACGACACAGGCCGCGCACACGCTGGCCGCGTTGGCCGTGCCGCCGCCGGCCGTCGTGCCCCGGCGACCCCCTCCGTGGACAGCCCCCCCTCCGGCGAACTCAGGCGGACAGTCCCCTGGCGGCCACCATCCTCCGTGACGCGCCGTCGAGGCGATTCGTGCGTTTCGCACGAAGTCCCGTCGTGACGCGCGCGGAATCAAGTTCGTTTTGGCGCTCCGTCGCAGCAATTTCGCACGCATTTTCCCGAGAATCCGACCGTTGGATCGGCAATTTCTTCGCTCCGTCACAATCTCGGTATATCCACCTTCACTCCTGTCATTTTTTGTCCATTAATTTTATCGTTTGATACATCAAAACCGGCCACCAAGTTGACCGTTTAAATTGTATTAAATTTGGACAGTTTCACGGGGTCAACTTCGTCAGCTTGTATCTCCTCCACCGCAGCTCCTTTTGGCGTGCTACCAGTTCCTGTACGAAGCTGGTATAACTCTCTTACTACCAATCCAGTTTCGTTTCATTGTGAGCTTGTTTGATTGGTTGCATTCGACGCCAAACTTGGCCGTCCGAATTCGTAATTTCCAACTTGTAAAAAAAATTTTGAACACGGGACTCCAGATTTCATTTTTGACACCACCATTAGACTTGTGGCGTCGTTTTGGCCTGTTTTTATATAAAAATTTGTTAGATTTGGAGAACGTGGGCCCTGGCACGTTTTTCGGTGCAAAGTGGGTCCCACATTCTGGATCAACGGGACTTTTTGAGACCGGCTCATCGGAATCCAATTCCGGATATACCGTTGGGTTCGTATCGTCATTCTAGTTTCGTGGACATATAATTTGTTATATTTTATAGATTTATTTTTTTGCACATTTTTCGGTGCAAAACGGCTCCGATACGGACACCGTTTTGACCCAAAATTACCTTTTTACCCTTGTGTCCAAATTGGACCGATGGGTAGGCTATCCTAGCTAATTTGACCATTCTGGACACATTGGCGATGTTTATTTCATCGTCCGACAATGTTTGTTGATAGTTTCTCTGAGTTTAACTTATTTTATAATCTTTTAATAATTAATTCTTATAATGTTCGTATTTCGGGATTAGTACAACAAAACTGAGCTCAGTCAATTCCATTGATCTCACATCGCTGAAATTGACAAGATGGACACGTGGATCACTATAATAAGATTATCAACTTTACCGTTGATCTTCTTATCTCGATTTGCGTATCGTAAGTTTTGACGTACAAATAACGAAGTGCACTTTATATCTTTAATAATTAGACTAGATTTACCCTGTTTGACCAGAATTGACCAGTTGACCCAAAGTCAACTGTAAGTCAACACTTGACCTAGTTTGACTAAATTATTGACCGAAGTTGACCTAGAGTTATTTTGACTTAGAAGAACCTAGGATAAAATCGACTGTTTGTAGAGTTTCATTTATTACAACTTGAACACCTTGTAACCTGTGTTGCTTTAAATAGGACTTTGTGGCTTCAGTTGGACCCCCTATACTTATCAGCTGTTCAGGTTATCAGGCGAGTTCATTCTCTGATCATTTTATATCTCCTGCTTTAGATTATTTTACTTGATGCTGTCACGTTGGTAATACGGATTAGTACTATATGGATCCATTCTTGAGATGTTATCCCCTCAGGGAGCATCGTATACTACATGTTCTGTGCGTTTCACTTACATGATGTATCACTATGCTTCACGATTCTTCGATCACTTGTGACATATACTCTCATGATCACAGAGTCTTCCCAAAATCACCCCATTTATGGGCATTCCCAGAATTACCCCATTGTGGGCATTCCCAGAATCACCCATTTATGGGCTATCCATGTATCACCCCTTGTGGGCCTTTACATGGAATCATAACATGACCTGGTTGGATCCTTGTGTATTGATTGGGGGTACGGGGGAGTAGAAATAGACATGTGAATAATATCCAAGTAGTGTAGTTCCCAGAATCACTCCATAGTATAGTTCCCAGAATCTCCTATGCCATTCACATGTTTATATTGTACTCTGACTCACTAGCCACTGTTAGTTCTCTATTTATAGTAGATATTTCTATTACAGTTCTCTCTCTGTTTACATACTGTATTTCCTTCAGATCCTGTATCTTACTCTACTGCATGTTTATATTTTCTAACCTGCTATGAACTATTGAGATGTATTGTGCTCGCTCCTGTCCTGACTGGACCTGTTGATAAATTTTACAAATAGCTTGGAGGTTGCCTGCTAGCCTAGAGGAGACACATTAGAGGTTGTTTAGTTAGCTATTTTCAGTTGTCTGGAGTTGTATTTACGTTATGGATTACTGTATTTGAGCTTTGAGACGTATTTCTGGGTTTGTGTATCTTAGACACTTAGACTTCTATCTACTGTATCTCTTTTGGATTTCATGTTTTATCTATCTTCCATTATGCTCTACCTTAGATGTGATTGAGTTTACTTTCTGCTATGTCACCCCCATTCGGGGAGTATAAACTGCTTAGCCTTATACTGTTAGATGCATGAGACCTAGGACAGCGTTCTACCGCCGACACTGCGGCGTAGGCTGGGCGTTGTTACGTTCTCGTGCCCTAACTCTAGGGTGCGGGTCGTGACACGCTTTTAGTGGTGGCCCATGCAGGTCGAGTTTATGTAGTGGTATTCGAACTAGAGTACCACTACAGCCTGCAGTAGGAATAGGATATATTTTTGAAGGTACTCAATCACAGTGAGGATCCCTTGAGAGATTCCTGGGACGACCCTCGAGAATCTTATTTTAACTTTGATTTGAAAACTCTTCTTTCCTTGATTTGATTTATCTTTACTTTCTGTTGTTGAATTTGATTTTTGAGGGATGATTGTTGAATTTTGAATCTTGATGTTAGCTGTAGCATCCGAGTTTGTATTTATAAGATTTGAAAGATTTTTGTTCATTTTTGAATTTTGATGTTCGTTGATAAATTTGATTTTTTTTTTGTATTCATTATTGATTTAATTTAATTTTTGGCAAGATGAAATTATATGGGCTAGGTCATCTAAGTTATAGAAATCTAGTCTTCTATAGTCGCATTAGCCAGCATGGTGAGGACATATAGTCTGACTTTGGATATATTTCTCGGGTGTGGGAATTTAAGATTTTCGCAGCCAAGCTACCGGCATCGCGAAAATGTTAAATACCACGATTCTAGACGTATGTGCCTAAGTCGAGGACTCTGTGATTATCGTAGCCTTGCTTACTAGTATGACGAGGATTTAGAGTACCATAATTTTGGATAGACGCATATGATTATCAGATTGTACCTTAAATACTTTTGAACATATTTTGCTACTTTTGTTTCAGTCATTCAAAAAAAAAGAATTATTGTTGTTTTGTTTTGTTTTGCTTCTCATTGTTTACTTAGGAGTAGTTTGTGTAACTTCTTGCTATGAGATTCTACATAATACAATAAATTGATGACTTTGCTAGACCTTATCTTGGACTTGATAATTTAGCTCTGGGTTTCAAAATGGTTCCTTCTTTTAAACAGATAAGCAGGACAGATTCTAATACCATTTTTCCCTGCCAATATTTTTATTTCCATCATTCTTGTCTTATAAAACTGTCTTGATTTCGTCAATCACCTGCTTTGCAATATTGGTAGGAATCTAATGTTGGTCTTGGTATAGAATTTGATTTTTTATATTGGGACATGAGAATATAGATATAGTGGGCACAGACACTTTGCCTGATACATATGCATGCTACGCTTGATTTCCACCTATCTAAATACATATAAATATGTCATTAATGTTTAAATTTTCAAAACCCCAATATTTTTGGTTCTCTGCTTTTTTCCAGTTTAAAATTCGTAAATTCAAATATAGATTTCATGTTATTAGTTATGTTTACATCACTGCACATGTATGTTATACGTAGGGTTTCAATTCAAAAAAAAAAATTTAGTTGAGTTTTGTGTTTGAATTTGTCAAATCTAAGGCTGTGTGCATATTAACCCTTAATGTTGGATTTTAAATATTAGTTCAAATTGTTGTTTTAAATGTAATGTTATGAGCTATATACATTGTGGTATGTAGGGATATAAATTTAGGTTTCGTATTCTTACATGTTAGGTTGTGATAAACATTGAGTTGGTTTTGATGTTCAAATTTCTCCAAAATCCTGAAAACTGAATACATGTTAACATTTTTACATTGATTTCAAATGTTTAGTTCAATTTCAGATTTAACATGTAATATTGAACTGTATGCGTAGATAAATGTATGGATAGTATGTTAGGATTTCATTTATATCATGTTAGGATGTATTGGGAGCGTTGAGATTGGTTGTGATGTTTCAAAACCCTAAAATCTGAGACCGTATTATGTTAATAATACACTGCTTTAAATGTTAGCTCATTTCAGATTTTGTATGTAAATGTTGAACTAAAACTGGGTTTAACCTTTCAATACTAAGCTATAACCCTGTACAAGGACACACAAACCACATAACCTTACGTAATGCTAGTTTTCCCTCTCTAACGCTCTCTCTCTATATATATTGTAATTGGATTTCAATGCAAGTGATCTTCAATTCCTAAATTTTTGAATTTGATTTTTCTGTACCCTTTATAGATAATTGGTAGTTGCCTTTATTTTATTTTGATAAGTACCAGTTTTCATATAGGATGGTAGACTACCTTACAGTTTTGATGGTTTGTTGTTTCTGTAACTTCTCTAGTTTAGCACCCTAGATTGCTTGTGTGTTTTGATACCCTATGACCGTTTTGGTATTAGCACGACTAGTATACCTAGATGAGACTTTCACTACCACCGTATGCCATGACCCTGTATGTCGTCCTTTTGATCACATGACTTGTTTTAATCTGGGACTTGATTGTGGGGGTTTGACCTAGAAGGAGTATGAACAATTTTAATTTCGAGGACGAAATTTTTATAAGGTAGGTAGGATGTGAGCACCCTGAATTTCGGGTTGATTTTTTTATTTATTTTATTTTCTGATTGATTAGTTTCGATAAATAATTTATTCTGTTATTTTTTCTTAAGTGTGCTTTTCCATGCCTTTGATATTTGGAGTGTCAGGGATGTTCAACTCTGGAAATCTTCTTCACGAGTTTTGGAGTGGACAGGATTACCTTCATGACGGTATATAGTGTCACACTCAAACTTGTTCCCTTGTGCTCTTTTTGCTTTGCAGAACTTCGGGTCGAATTAGACCATTTGATTATTAATTAATTTTCCCACTCTTTTCCTTGATCATTATTAGCACGTTACCGTGACTTTTAATTTGGGAGCGCAAGACCAGTCAGTTTCTTGAAACCAACTTCTCATGCATGATCTACTCGAGACGCTCGTCACCCATGACCTTCGTGTCCCACTCAGACACGCCATTTTGTGATCCATTTGCTTCGCACAACTTTCTTGACACGTGACCCGATTTTATTTCATCCCACGGTGTCACATTCATTTTCCAACTTGATTTGTGGGTACCCTGTTGACCAAAACCTGTCAGTCCCAATTATGGACATGGCCCACATTGAGCCTACTACCCGTCCGACACTGGTGTCCCATTTATTGGAATCCCCATGTGTTACTTATTTACCCATGATCATCGAAACTTATTTTTAATTCTTTTATTTCGTAATATCCGGTTTTGACCCAATCCGGCTCCACCGAGTCCAGCCCAGCTCCATGTTACCCTCCATCATGACAACATCACTTTCATCGTCTAAAATAATATTAAATATCATGTTTACCTATTTCAATATTTACTGGAATTCCTATTTATTTAAATTCCCATAGGAATGACCATTTCCCTATAATTAAATCTTGCCATTGATTTCTCCAATTAAATCCAAACCATCAAATTCCAACTTGTAAAACTTTCTCCAACACCCCTATGCATTGGTCGGCCCTAACTCTAATGTGGAGAGAATCTTTTCTCTTTCTCTCTCTACTTTAATAATTCATCTATTTCTCTCTCTCATTTCTATAATTTTTCCACACCCTTCAAAACTCCAACAGCAACAAAAACACCAACAACCCGACCTTCCTCTCCTCCCTGGCTCGACCACCCCCACTCCGGCGTGGCCTCGCCGCCGGCCACCTGGCCAAGCAGGCCGCGCACAAACTCTCCTCCTCCTTCCCTCCTCATTCTCCACATTTAGCCACCACCACCAACACTTCAACTCCATCCCCCACAATGATCAACCTGAGCCACCACCACTCCATCTCGCCGGCCGACCACGCCACGCCGCCGCCGCGTTCGCCGTGTCGCCCCGCGCGCCGCCGCGCACGTCACATCAGCACAGCGGTAGCAGCACGACACAGGCCGCGCGCGCTGGCCGCGTTGGTCGCGCCGCCGCCGACCGTCGTGCCCCGGCGACCCCCTCCGTGGACAGCCCCCCCTCCGGCGAACTCAGGCGGACAGTCCCCTGGCGGCCACCGTCCTCCGGGACGCGCCGTCGAGGCGATTCGTGCGTTTCGCATGAAGTCCCATCGGGACGCGCGCGAAATCAAGTTCGTTTTGGCGCTCCGTCGCAGCAACTTCGCTCGTATTTTTCCGGGAAATCGACCATTGGATCGGCGATTTCTTTGCTCCGTCACAATCTTGGTATATCCAACTTCACCCCTGTCAATTTTCATCCGTTAATTTTATCGTTTGATACATCAAAACCGGCCACCAAGTTGACCGTTTAAATTATATTAAATTTGGACAGTTTCGTGGGGTCAACTTCGTCAGCTTGTATCTCCTCCACTGCAGCTCCTTTGGCGTGCTACCAGTTCCTGTGCGAAGCTGGTATAACCCTCTTACTACCCCTCCAGTTTCGTTTTATTGTGAGCTAGTTTGATTGGTTGAATTCGACGCCAAACTTGGCCGTCTAAATTCGTAATTTCCAACTTGTAAAATTCTATTTTTGAACACGGGACTCCAGATTTCATTTCTGACACCACCATTAGACTCGTGGCATCGTTTTGGCATATTTTCATATAAAAATTTGTAAGATTTGGAGAACGTGGGCCCTGGCACATTTTTCGGTACAAAGTGGATCCTACATTCTGGATCAATGGAATTTTTGAGACCGGCTCATCGGAATCCAATTTCGGATATACCGTTGGGTTCGTATCGTCATTTTGATTTCGTGGACATATAATTTGTTATATTTTATAGATTTATTTTCTTGTACGTTTTTCGGTGCAAAACGGCTCCGACACGGACACCGTTTTGACCCAAAATTACCTTTTTGCCCTTGTGTCCAAATTGGATCGATGGGTAGGCTATCCTAGCTAATTTGAACATTCTGGACACGTTGGCGATGTTTATTTCATCGTCCGACAATGTTTGTTGATAGTTTCTCTGAGTTTAACTTATTTTATAATCTTTTAATAATTAATTCTTATAATGTTCGTATTTCGGGATTAGTACAACAAAACTGATCTCAGTCAATTCCATTGATCTCACATCGCTGAAATTGACAAGATGGACACGTGGATCACTATAATAAGATTATCAACTTTACCGTTGATCTTCTTATCTCGATTTGCGTGTCGTAAGTTTCGACGTACAAATAACGAAGTGCACTTTATATCTTTAATAATTAGACTAGATTTACCATGTTTGACCAGAATTGACCAGTTGACCCAAAGTCAACTGTAAGTCAACACTTAACCTAGTTTGACTAAATTATTGACCGGAGTTGCCCTAGAGTTATTTTGACTTAGAAGAACCTAGGATAAAATAGACTGTTTGTAGAGTTTCATTTATTACAACTTGAACACCTTGTAACCTGTGTTGCTTTATATAGGACTTGTGGCTTCAGTTGGACCCCCTATACTTATCAGCTGTTCAGGTTATCAGGCGAGTACATTCCCTGATCATTTTATATCCTGTTAGAATTATTTTTCTGCTTTAGATTACTTTACTTGATGCTGTCACGTTGGTAACACGGATTAGTACTATATGGATCCATTCTTGAGATATTATCCCCTCAGGGAGCATCGTATACTACATGTTCTGTGCGTTTCACTTACATGGTGTATCACTATGCTTCACGATTCTTCGATCACTTGTGACATGTACTCTCATGATCACAGAGTCTTCCCAGAATCACCCCATTTATGGGCATTCCCAGAATCACCCCATTGTGGGCATTTCCAGAATCACCCATTTATGGGCTATCCATATATCACCCCTTGTGGGCCTTTACATGGAATCATAACATAACCTGGTTGGATCCTTGTGTATTGATTGGGGGTACGGGAGAGTAGAAATAGACATGTGAATAATATCCAAGTAGTGTAGTTCCCAGAATCACTCCATAGTATAGTTCCCAGAATCTCCTATGCCATTCACATGTTTATATTGTACTCTGACTCACTAGCCACTGTTAGTTCTCTATTTATAGTAGATATTTCTATTACAGTTCTCTCTCTATTTACATACTGTATTTCCTTCAGATCCTGTATCTTACTCTACTGCATGTTTATATTTTCTAACCTGCTATGAACTGTTGAGATGTATTGTGCTCGCTCCTGTCCCGACTGGACCTGTTGATAAATTTTACAGATAGCTTGGAGGTTGCCTGCTAGACTAGAGGAGACACATTAGAGGTTGTTTAGTTAGCTATTTTCAGTTGTCTGGAGTTGTATTTACGTTATGGATTACTGTATTTGAGCTTTGAGACGTATTTCTGGGTTTGTGTATCTTAGACACTTAGACTTCTATCTACTGTATCTCTTTTGGATTTCATGTTTTATCTATCTTCCATTATGCTCTACCTTAGATGTGATTGAGTTTACTTTCTGCTATGTCACCCCCATTCGGGGAGTATAAACTGCTTAGCCTTATACTGTTAGATGCATGAGACCTAGGACAGCGTTCTACCGCCGACACTGCGGCGTAGGCTGGGCGTTGTTACGTTCTCGTGCCCTAACTCTAGGGTGCGGGTCGTGACAATCCGAAACATGGAAACATCACAATATGTATCACACCTCACACAAAGCAACAAACCAATATACATCACACACCAAGATACAAATATATATCACAAATATCTCACACAAACCAACATACATCAATGAGACCTGGAGCAACCCTCTGTTAAATTTCTATATAATAAAAGTCTAGGTAATAGCATCCAAAAATATCCAAGTCTATAAAATAACCATGTCTAGAAAATAAAAAATATCAAGAGTTGTAAAACCATCCAAGTAAACCCCAGAAATAAGTCTACCGAAAACAAATCCGGTCAAAAATCATATCTCATATATATATCTATTATCCTCTACGTAAGCGCAGGGAGATCTCCCTCCTCAGCCACTGCGCATAAGTAGGATCCATGCCAGCAAGATCAATATCCGGAGAAGATGGATGACTGGAACTCCCGGTGCAACTGCCCTCTGGTGCCACCCCCTCCTTCACAGCTATCTCAGCTTTAGGAATCACTTCCTCCTTAATAGTAGGAGAAAGTTCTTCCTTGACCGTCATCTCTGCAGTAGGTACCACTACCGACTCAGCCGCAGGAGGAAGCACTACCTCCTCAGCAGCAGGAGGTGCTACTACCTCCTCAACAGCCATCTGTACCTCTCTCAAGCGACGTCCTCGGGTCATGGGTGCCATCTGGTAAGATTGATAGAAACATGGTGATTAATTAGGGATTAACCAAAATGACAGTATTAGAAGTGTAATATGGAAAATTCATTGTTGTATGGAAATGATAGTATTAGACGTCCTCGACATCCTCATCTTCCTCTTCCTCCTCATCTTTGCTTTCATCTATTTCGTTTTCCTCTTCGGATACTTCAACCTCTTCTACATGATTAGATGTGTAATATAAAACTTGTAACCACCTCCAACGGTGAATGATCCTCCAACGATGAATAACCCTTAGTAGTCTTGTCTTAAACTTGAAGCCATTAACGACATAGCCTGACAGTACGGAATGAGTCTCACAACCAGGATATAGAGGAGTATCTGTATCTTAAAACATATCATAGAACTCCTTTGCCTCGGGATTAGGATCCTCCGGATCAAAATTAGGCCCTATCGCATCGTATATCATATCCTGCCTTTTCACATATAGTTTACCTTGCGATGACCATAGGCCGTAATTACGTACGAAACCCTTACGGGTTAAATGATCTCTCACAATCACCACTTCTTCGAAACGTCTATTGCGATAATTACCACATGTCACGATCAACGAAGTAACGATCCACCGCAGATTGGATGCAAAAATCTACATCGTAAGATAAAGTAAACAGAATTGCAATTAAAAATATATAGCCTGATACCGACCTCCCTCTACTTCGTCGCTCTACTTTCCTTGCTTTTCAAGAAGGCCACCTCTCTGACCCCCCTCTACTTTCCTGCTTCTCATTTGATTCTCTCAGCCTCCTATTCCGCATCATATGATATGCATCTCAACCAAGAGTAGAGAAGTGTAAAAATATTAATATTAACCAAGGATCGATATCGGAACCGGTATCACCATGAATCTCATGGCTTGTTCTACCAGAGCATAATATAAAACCAAACGTGTGAAGCATAGCTTCACATTCAAAATATTAGAAGAAAAAAAATTTGCGATTGGTGGTAGGGCGAGCCAGAATCCTTTGAAAGTATTCTAGCTCGCCCTACCACCAATCGAAAAAAATTTCCTTCTAATATCGTGAATGTGAAGCTCTGCTTCATGTTTGGTTTTATATTATGTTCTAGTAGAACAAGCCATGAGATTCATGGTGATACTGATTCTGATACCGATCCTGGTTAATATTAATATTTTTACACTTCTCTACGCTTTGGTTGAGATAGATATCATATGATGCGGAATAGGATACCTCATGACCCGAATGAGAAGATGGGGAGTAGGGAGGCTCACTCTATACTATGATATACACTCTATACACTCTTACTTATGCAAGCCTTTTGAGGTAATCCGCATTATACTAAATTTTCGAAAAAAATCTATAACTCTGATAGGCCCAAAAGACTTGGCATAAGTAAATTTAATTTCCAACACTTACCTAGCTACTACTAAGATATCTTATATATATTCTTCTAGGATACTCACTCTATACCAAGGTTCGTAGTATCGGCAAGGTTCTAAATGATAGTAAGAGGGTGCGCGACGGAGAGAGTCCGCCTACCGCCTAGACACCTCCTAGACGCCGCCTAAGCGATCAATATCGATACTCATAGAAATAGTTCGATACCGACCCCCCTCTACTTCGTCGCTCTACTTCCCCTGCTTCTCAAGACGGCCCCCTCTCTGACCCCCCCTCTACTTCCCTACTTCTCATTTGATTCTCTCAGCCTCCTATTCCGCAGGGGGGATATGAAATAACCATAGTGGATGTAATGTTACTTTTGCTCCCATCAAGATAAATCTGTCCCCTTTCCCTGTTCCCACCTACATATATCGGATATTTTAATAAGTGAACGTCTTTCTTCGTAGTGGGGTCGGGGGAAAGAATGGGAAAGATGATTTCACTAAATTTAATTTTCAACACTTACCTAGCTACTACTAAGATATCTTATATATATCCTTCTAGGATACTCACTCTATACCACGGTTCGCAGTATCGACAAGGTTCTAAACGACGGTAGGCGGGAGCGCGGCGGAGAGAGTCTGCCTACCGCCTAGACACCTCCGAGACGCCGCCTAAGTGATCAATACCGATACTCAAAGAAATAGTCTGATACCGACCCCCTCTACTTCGTCGCTCTACTTCCCCTGCTTCACAAGAAGGCCCCCTCTCTGACCCCGCTCTACTTCCCTGCTTCTCATTCGACTCTCTCAGCCTCCTATTCTGCAGGGATATGAAATAACCATAGTGGATGTATTGTTACTCTTGCTCCCATCAGGATAAATCTGACCCCTTCCTGTTCCCACCTACATATATCAGATATTTTAGGAAATGAACGTCTTTCTTCGTAGTGGGGTCGAGGAAAAGAATGGGAAAGATGATTTTACTAAATTTAATTTTCAACACTTACCTAGCTATTACTAAGATATCTTATATATATCCTTCTAGGATGCTCAGTCTATATATACCAAGGTTCGCAGTATCGGCAAGGTTCTAAACGGAGGTAGGTGGGTGCGCGGCGGAAAGAGTTCGCCTACCGCCTAGACACCGCCTAGATGTCTAAGCGATCAATACCGATACTCATAGAAATAGTCCGAAACCGATACCGATACTGATTCTTAAACTCATAGGAACCCTTCATAGGTGGAATTGACTCAAATTGAACCCATAGGAACCCGAATTGAACCTGCATGACAAATTAAACACTCATGACCCGAATTGAACCCACAGAAACCCTTCTATAGGTGGAATTGACTCTCTAATGCTAGATCTAGGTGTTAGAAACCTTTAATTTGGTAGAGCTAGGTTTTTACCCTGATGAATGATAAATTCTATGCTCAATTTGTGTTATTTACGAATTTTGACCATCAAGTGTTCGATACGTGTTCCCAAAGGAAATTTTTGTCCAATTTGAGTTGTGATTGCGTTATTGTGTCCATAATTGGATATTGAGTGGTTGGGTCATGATACACCATGATGTGTTTTGGCGCCTATTTTGTGTCAATTTCTCAATATTATTCTAGATCTAATTGTTATATATATATATATATATATATATATATATATATTATATATATAATATATATGGTTTGGATGTTGGTGTCATAATGGTGTTGGTGTCGGAATAGATATTTGGTATTGTGACTGTGTTAGTGCATTGGTGTTGTGCTTGATAAGGAATGTGTGTGTTGTGTGTGAGAGTGTGTCATTTATGGGTGATGTTTATAGACATAAAAGTGTGGTATCAATTGAAATTTAGAGTACTTGGTTTAGTGTGTGTATAGATGGTGTGTGGGAGTGTTGAGTGTGTGTGTGCATGCATGTGCATTGCAATTTGTAAGGGAGTTACTGCTGATAGGCTGCAGAACAACAATGTATATATAGCTTATTGCAGCTTATTGTGAGTTACTTGTGTGTGTGTGTGTGTGTGTGTGTGTGTGTAGGGGGAAATATATATAGGGGATCGGGAGCCCGTCGTCCTCAACCGTTGGATCGAACTGGCGCGCGTGCGGACCCCACGCAGCCCGTTCAATCCCACGCAGCCCTTCCCTTCCCCCACCACCCACCCCGGGCCCCCACCCCCCCTCCCCCCTCCCCCCGACCACCAAGACCCCCCGGCCCCTCCGCTCCCCTAACCCCCCTACGTGACCTCCCCACCCGACCCCCAACCTAACCCCCCCCCCTCGCCGACCCACAACCTAACCCCCCCACCCCCCCCGACCCCCAACCTAAACCCCCTCCCGGCCGGACCGCCACCACCCCCCCCCCGCCCGACCGCCAAGACCCCCGGCCCGACCTCCCCACCCGCCGTGTCACGACCCGCACCCGGTTTTCGGACGCGAGCTCGTGAGCAAGCCAGCTACGTATCGAGCGGACTCCAGCCCAACTCGAGTATGTATACGCTGTCAAGGTCATGGTATCATGTCTAATCTAAACTATATCTCAATCCACAATCATATAAAGCAAGAATGAACAAGTATGGGTCATAGTCTGCAGCCCATTAGCATATTGTTCGATTAGACTCTAAGAATAATATGAGTCTATACAACTAAGCTGATAAGCAGGATATATCATAAAAGCACGAGAAAGATAGTAAATTAATATCACTAACAAAATACCTGAATCATGCAGATGAAGTCAACTACCACATGCTCAGCTAACTAACTCCATGCAATCAGCTACCTGAAGAGATCATCAGGTCCTCAGAGGACTAGCAAGATACATAAAACATGCCTACTAATACGACAGTAAATAACAGGTGTAGGATAAGAACACTGCAAGAAAAACATCTAAGGACGACGAGTCGTGAGGAAATGTAATACTAGACTTGGCTACCAATCAATCGATTAACCTCTATAGCTTGTAGTACAATGCAAGATACTCCCAATCTATAGTAGATTTTGACTGTAATAAAATGCAAGATAATTTTAGTCAAGATTAGCCAATTCTAGTATCGATCTCCTCTCCTAAAGGATACAAAGTCAAGTAGACTCCTATAAATCGTAGTACAATGCAAGATACTCCCAATTTATAGTGTCGCAAGTCAAGTCAATCAATCATATATGCTATAGGTCATAGTACAATATAAGATACTCCCAATATATGGCATGTCTCAAGTCAGGTCAATCAAGTGATATCGAGGTAGAAGAATCGGCTATAGTTCGTAGTACAATGTAAGATACTTCCAATCTATAGTATATCTCAACTGTAGTACAATGCAAGATACCCCCAGTCAAGATTAGTCAAGTCAAGAATAGAGACAGAAACTGATAACTCAATCGCAAAACAAGGTAACATGATAAGACCAATAATCTAGCAATGTAAAATACCCTATACGTGCCCGTAATCTAGAACAAGTAAGGCAATCAAGAACGAATCAATCACAATGTGGAATCATGTGACAATATAAAAAGGAATACAATAAAGGGAGAGAAACCATGTAAATACTGTGTATGTTCGGCAAGGTATACTTGCCTGAGGGTTGTACGGAGAACCAACAATGTATCGCCAATCAACAAGTCAGAACGTCCAAGCCATCACAACTCTCTCCGAAAGCTGAAATAAACGTTACCAACATTCTCAGAATAGTCAAATTAGCTAGGATTGCCTGTCCTTAAGTCCAATTCTGGACACAGGGCAAAACGGTAATTTTGGACAAAAACGATGTCCGCCGTTGGACCCGCTTTGCACCGAAAAGCGTGCCAGAGTCAATGGTCTCTAAAGTCATCAAACTACATGTCTACAGATCCGGTTTTTCGATACGAATCCAACCGTTGGTCCAGAGTTGGATTTCGGCTGGCCGTGCACAAAATCACCAGTTGAGTCGGACCGTGGGGCCCACAAAACGGCAATTTTACCAACTGTCTCAGAATCGAACCAAACTTGGCATGCAGAACCAAAAAATCAATACGGTCCTGTTGGCGTAAGTTTTGTCTCTATCTGACGAGCGTGCACAAAGTAATTAAGAAATTTGCAAAGTGCACGATACGGTCAATTTTGACGGATACGCATCAAATTCGTCGCGCACACACGACCAATTTGAATTCCGCCAAAGCCCACACGACCACGAAGCCGATACGCAGCTTTTGATGCTTTCGGTTCGCGACCACGTCGTCCGGAATGGCGGGACGCACGTCGTATCGGACAATTTTCTAGTTTTTTAACTATTTCGAAAACGGGTTTTTCCCGATTTTCAACCCTATTTATCTTATTGTACAAACTATTAGAAATACAACTATTGATGGGGTTTCCATCTCGGTTAGGTTGTCTAAACTTCTGTTCAAATAGTTTCTCAAAACTGTCGATCGCTCGACAAGAAATAGGCTTCCAAATCGGGTGTCTGGGTTCTAAATGCTGTCCTGTTTTGGACAGTTTTTCGTCGACTTTTCGTTGACTATGAGGGTGATCTAGATCGTACCAATTTACACTGAATGAGCAAACTTATATGCCTATAGGTTGTGAGCATACATGAGAAGACGGCTTCGAAGTTGGTTGCCCACGCATCGAGATATCTCATCACGAAGTCTCCCGCGAAGACTACTACCGCTGTCGCCGCTCCTCTGTTGGCTGTGCACGCGGCCCTGTCGCCGGCCGACGGCGACCTGCGGCGGGCCAAGGGTGGCGCGCGGAGGTCCAGGGTGGCCGCCCATGGTCGGGCGCGAGACTAGGGGTCGTGGTGGCGGTCCGTGGAGTTAGGGTTTAGGGGAAACTTTTGCTCGATATCTCCTCCTCGGCTGTTATGTACTAGCGGGGTGTTCCGCTCGGGTGAGGCTGAGCCTTGGGGCTCAGGCCTGGGGTTGGGCTCATGGGTGTTGGGCCGGGCTTGGGAGTTCGGTTTGGGGTGTTAGCTGGGCTGGGCTTGGCTTTGGGAATTCAGCAGGGGTGTTTGCTAAGCAAACACACATGGCCAGGCCTGTGGCCTATCGACCTGGTTGGCTGGCCAGGCCTGGCTTGGTCGGGCTGCTACTGCCTTTGCATTCTTTTACTTTTTATTAATCTTATTTATATATATATATATATATATATTATATATATATATATATATATATATATATATATATATATATATATATATATATATATTTTATATATATATATATATACTCTTTGGAAGATAATGTCACGTTAAGACTTATATTTAAATACATACGAAAATTATATCTTTGAAAATTCTATAAAAATATATCTTAACAAAACTATTTAAAATATCAACAAACTTATACTTTAACTATTTTAATGAAACCCAAAATATACTAAGACTAGCAAACTTACTTTAGGTAACATATTTAAACTTCTATTCTCAATTTATTGGGCTCGAGGCCCAAACGAAAAATAAAAATCCAAATATATTCTTAAAAACTACTTAATAGGCCAAAGAATAATTCTAACTTTTATTCTGGCTAAAGCCCATCAGAATATATCTAGCCCACTAAGTTTTAATATTGAAGCCTCTTAGTTTAATCAATATAGAAATCTTCAAAGCCCTAAAAATATATTTTTAAGGTTGAAGCCCAAAACACATATCAAAAATCTGACCCAAAATAATTACTCAAAAATTATTATTTATGGCCCATGGCCCAACCTAAAATTTAAAAGACTAAATCAATAATTTTAAAAGTTCACATATATAATATATATTTATATGTACATATACGTACACACGTATTCAATATATTTTATATACGTACACGCATACACTTATACATAATATATATTTTATATATACGTACACATACATAAATACTATAAATACAAATACGAGAATTAATTATTAAGTGATATCCATATTGAAATCCCATTCTTAATTTATATACCAAATTCACATGAATAAATATAGTGACATTATATTTATATTAAAGCCTAATTCCATATATTATAAATATACTTCTATATATATACACAAGTATATATAACTTAGATAAATACCATAGAGTCCAAAATATCTGTTAAAGAAATTTATTTACTATATTACCAAACAAATACTATTCTAATAACAAGCACAATAATATGTATATATATATACAACAATCGTTTCCAAATTGTCACTGAAGTAGAATGCCAATACAACATACCTCTATATGGTCGTCTCTGAACATACTACTACCGACTACGTGGGCTTGGGCTCAGTTCGAGTCCAGTTTGACTAGTTCGGTACGACCGGGTCACTTAAACGTCAAATAATATTAATAATGAATAATTAACTATTTATAATGGTCATGTCATAACTTGGCCTGGTTTTTCTAGTTACGACATCTCTATGGCTAGGTTTCCCCGGGCATAGCTAGTACACTAGTCAAGGCACACTGCTACATCACCCGTGCCACAAATCCTAGTCGTCTAGTACTTCAAAACTCAACTATGGCTAGAGTCATCTACCGTAATAATTAACTAAATATTCATTTATAAAAATCGTAAAATCCCCATTTAAATCAAATAAATAAAACAAAAAAATATTTTAAAATTTTCCGGGAAGGGGAGCTACAAATCTACCCACCTTAAAAATAATTTCGTCCTCGAAATTCTAATCCATAACTATTCCTTAAAATTCAAAGTTTAGTATTTCCTTAATCTTCCCAAATTTAATTTCTCAAAATATTCTATGGCCTTCTCTAGTCACTTGGTATTTACGAAATCTCGAGGACTTCTACCCACCTTAGGTCACACTACTCCCTTGGAACACAGGTCACTAAAATCTTGTAATATCCAACTAGTTGCTAACATCACTATCCATAGATATCTAGGACATATGACATCTATCCCTCAAATCTATAAACAACCAATTATTCAATAGCCAAGCAATATTATGCTATAATTTAAGAATTTCTGGTAAATCTTAGACAGCACGATCGTTCGTCACCTCGAAATAGAAAGGGACAGAGTCAAGGGTACGGAAAATAAGAAAGTATAATCGAGAGCAATTAAGGAGTTTTCAAGGACGTAGAGAATTTCTAGGAGAGTTTTCAAGGCAGAGTGGATTGAGATTTCTAAGGTCTAGTCAAGGTCGCAGGCTCGTATCAGTACAGTTACGTAACCGATACGATATGCTCTGACCTGTATGGGCCACCACAAAAACTTGTCACGACCCGTACCCGGTTTTCGGACACGAGCTCGTGAGCAAGCCAGCTACGTATCGAGCGGACTCCAGCCCGACTCGAGTACGTATAAGCTGTCAAGGTTATGGTATCATGTCTAATCTAAACTATATCTCAATCCACAAGAATCATATAAAGCAAGAATGAACAAGTATGGGTTATGGTCTGCAGCCCATTAGCATATTGTTCGATTAGACTCTAAGAATAATATGAGTCTATACAACTAAGCTGATAAGCAGGATATATCATAAAAGCACGAGAAAGATAGTAAATCAATATCACTAACAAAATACCTGAATCATGCAGATGAAGTCAACTACCACATGCTCAGCTAACTAACTCCGTGCAATCAACTACCTGAAGAGATCATCAGGTCCTCAGAGGACTAGCAAGATACATAAAATATGCCTACTAATATGACAGTAAATAACAGGTGTGGAGGATAAGAACACTGTAAAAGAACATCTAAGGACGACGAGTCGTGAGGAAATGTAATACTAGACTTGGCTACCAATCAATCGATTAACCTCTATAGCTTGTAGTACAATGCAAGATACTCCCAATCTATAGTAGATTTTGACTGTAATAAAATACAAGATAATCCCAGTCAAGATTAGCCAATTCTAGTATCGATCTCCTCTCCTAAAGGATACAAAGTCAAGTAGATTCCTATAAATCGTAGTACAATGCAAGATACTCCCAATTTATAGTGTCGCAAGTCAAGTCAATCAATCAATATATGCTATAGGTCGTAGTACAATGTAAGATACTTCCAATCTATGGCATGTCTCAAGTCAAGTCAATCAAGTGATATCGAGGTAGAAGAATCGGCTATAGTTCGTAGTACAATATAAGATACTCCCATCTATAGTATATCTCAACTGTAGTACAATGCAAGATACCCCCAGTCAAGATTAGTCAAGTCAAGAACAGATACAGAAATTGACAACTCAATCACAAAACAAGGTAACATGATAAGACCAATAATCTAGCAATGTAAAATACCCTATACGTGTACGTAATCTAGAACAAGTAAGGCAATCAAGAACGAATCAATCACAATGTGGAATCATGTGACAATATAAAAAGAATACAATAAAGGGAGAGAAACCATGTAAACTGTGTATGTTCGGCAAGGTATACTTGCCTGAGGGTTGCACGGAGAACCAACAATGTATCGCCAATCAACAAGTCAGAACGTCCAAGTCATCACAACTGTCTCCAAAAGCTGAAATAAATGTTACCAACATTCTCAAAATAGTCAAATTAGCTAAGATTGCCTGTCCTTAAGTCCAATTCTGGACACAGGGGCAAAACGGTAATTTCGGACAAAAATGATGTCCGCCGTTGGACCTGCTTTGCACCGAAAAGCGTGCCAGAGTCAATGGTCTCTAAAGTCGTCAAACTACATGCCTACAGATCCAATTTTCCGATACGAACCCAACCGTATGTCCAGAGTTGGATTCCGGCGGGCCTTGCACAAAAT
The DNA here is from genome assembly GCA_029216955.1 of Iris pallida. Lineage (NCBI taxonomy): Eukaryota > Viridiplantae > Streptophyta > Magnoliopsida > Asparagales > Iridaceae > Iris > Iris pallida. The sequence continues at coordinate 5,408,083 of JANAVB010012000.1, read as the reverse complement.
CACCCGTTGAGTCGGACCGTGGGTCCCGCAAAACGGCGATTTTACCAACTGTCTCAGAATCGAACCAAACTTGGCATGCAGGACCAGAAAATCGATACGGTCCTGTTAGCATAAGTTTCGTCTCGATCTGATGAGCGTGCACAAAGTAATTGAGAAATTTGCAAAGTTCCCGATACGGTGAATTTCGACGGATACGCATCAAATTCGTCGCGCACACGCGACCAATTTGAATTCCGCCAAAGCCAACACGACCACGAAGCCGATACGCAGCTTTCAATGATTTCGGTTCGTGACCACGTCGTCCGGAATGGCGAGACGCACGTCATATCGGACAATTTTCTAGTTTTTTAACTATTTTGAAAACGGGTTTTTCCCGATTTTCAACCCTATTTATCTTACTGTACAAACTATTAGAAATACAACTATTGATGGGGTTTCCATCTCAGTTAGGTTTTCTAAACTTCTGTTCAAATAGTTTCTCAAAACTGTCGATCGCTCGACAGGAAATAGACTTCCAAATCGGGTGTCTGGGTTCTAAATGCTGTCCTATTTTGGACAGTTTTTCGTCGACTTTTCGTCGACTTTGAGGTCCTGGGTGGCCGCCCATGCGTTGGTTGCCCACGCGTCGAGATATCTCATCACGAAATCTCCCGCGAAGACTACTACCGCTGTCGTCGCTCCTCTGTTGGCTGTGCACGCGGCCTGTCGCCGGCCGACGGCGACCCGCGCAGCCGCGGCCAAGGGTGCGCGCGGAGGTCCAGGGTGGCCGCCCATGGTCGCGTACGAGACTAGGGGTCGTGGTGGCGGTCCGTGGAGTTAGGGTTTAGGGGAAACTTTTGCTCGATATCTCCTCCTCGGCTGTTATGTACTCGCGGGGTAATCCGTTCGGGTGAGGCTGAGCCTTGGGGCTCAGGCCTGGGGTTGGGCTCAAGGGTGTTGGGCCGGGCTTGGGAGTTCGGTTTGGGGTGTTAGCTGGGCTGGGCTTGGCTTTGGGAATTCAGCAGGGGTGTTTGCTAAGCAAACACACATGGCCAGGCCTGTGGCCTATCGGCCTGGTTGGCTGGCCAGGCCTGGCTTGGTCGGGCTGCTACTGCCTTTGCATTCTTTTACTTTTTTTAATCTTATTTATATTTATATATATATATATATATATATATATATATATATATTTTTTTTTATTACTTTTTATAATCTTATTTATATATAATTATATATATATATATATATATATATATATATATATATATATATATATATATATATATAATATATATATATATATCCCCTTTGGAAGATAATGTCAAGTTAAGACTTATATTAAATACATACGAAAATTATATCTTTGAAAATTCTATAAAAATATATCTTAACAAAACTATTTAAAATATCAACAAACTTATACTTTAACTATTTTATTGAAACCCAAAATAACTAAGACCAGCAAACTTTTAGGTAACATATTTAAACTTCTATTCTCATTTATTGGGCTCGAGGCCCAAACAAAAATAAAAATCCAAATATATTCTTAAAAACCACTTAATAGGCCAATGAATAATTCTAACTTTTATTCTGGCTAAAGCCCATCAGAATATATCTAGCCCACTAAGTTTTAATATTGAAGCCTCTTAGTTTAATCAATATAGAAATCTTCAAAGCCCCAAAAATATATTTTTAAGGTTGAAGCCCAAAACACATATCAAAAATCTGACCCAAATAATTACTCAAAAATTATTATTTATGGCCCATGGCCCAACCTAAAATTTAAAAGACTAAATTAATAATTTTAAAAGTTCACAATATAATATATTTATATGTACATATACGTACACACGTATTCAATATATATTTATATACATACACGCATACACTTATACATAATATATATTTTATATATACGTACACATACATAAATACTATAAATACAAATACGAGAATTAATTATTAAGTGATATCCATATTGAAATCCCATTCCTAATTTATATACCAAATTCACATGAATAAAATACAGTGACATTATATTTATATAAAGCCTAATTCCATATATTAAATATACTTCTATATATATACACATATATATAACTTAGATAAATACCATAGAGTCCAAAATATCTGTTAAAGAAATTTATTTACTATATTACCAAACAAATACTATTTCTAATAACAAGCACAATAATATGTATATATATATATACAACAATCATTTCCAAATTGCTTTCTAAATCACTAAAGTAGAATGCCAATACAACATACCTCTATATGGTCGTCTCTGAACATACTACCCGACTACGTGGGCTTGGGCTCAGTTCGAGTCCAGTTTGACTAGTTCGGTACGACCGGGTCACTTAAACGTCAAATAATATTAATAATGAATAATTAACTATTTATAATGGTCATGTCACAACTTGGCCTGGTTTTTCTAGTTACGACATCCCTATGGCTAGGTTTCCCCGGGCATGGCTAGTACACTAGTCAAGGCACACTGCTACATCACCCGTGCCACAAATTCTAGTCGTCTAGTAATTCAAAACTCAACTATGGCTAGAGTCATCTACCGTAATAATTAACTAAATTCATTTATAAAAATCGTAAAATCCCCATTTAAATCAAATAAATAAAACAAAAAAATATTTTAAAATTTTCGGAAGGGGAGCTACACGCCGCCCCACCCTAAACACCCCTCCTCCCCCGCCCCGACCACCAACACCCCCGGCCCCCTTCCCTTTCCCCCTACACCCACCCCTCCCCCCCCGCACCTCCCCACCCACCGACCCCCTCCTCCGGTCCCCCTCCCTCTGCTCCCCTAAACACCCCTCCCCTTCCGCGCCACGATTCCCCCCGCCGGGTGCACCCCCCCGACCAACGAGAGAGAGAGGGAGAGAGACATACCTGAGTGAGAGAGAGAGAGAGAGAAAGAGAGCACGAGAGAGAGACAGGTGAGAGAAAATTTTGGGGGGAATGACAAATTCCCCTCCCCTCGGTTCGTTTTATGTTAGGGCACACCATTTAGCGTCGGATAAGCGATGGATATATCCGTCGCCAGGCCGTCACTATACCCCCGCTAGTTTGCCGATAGATATTCCGTCGCTATGTGGTCGCCAAATTTTGTGCCAATGTTTTCTAACATTTTCCCACAAAATATTGACAACTGGACGATGACATAGCGACGGGTTATATGTCCCTCGCTATATTTTCGACGATATAGCGACGAATTTCCGACCGAGTTTTACCCTTAAAATTAAAAAAATAATTGGCTGCAATTTGACGGAAGGCCATCGCTGTTTCGTCGGTAGTCCGTCGCTATTAGCGACGGAATACATCCGTCGCGAAATATCCGTCGCTAAAGTGTATTTTAGTAGTGTACCTTTAAGAGACTGGATTACTGGGTCTGAAGCCAGATCGAATAGAGAAGCAGGTGAATCCTTTCGAAATTCCTAGCTGCTGGAGCTCTGCTCCTCGTTTCCCTCGAGGACGATCTTTAATGGCTTTGATACCAAATTGGTGGGGTTCTTTCCTAACAGACTCAAATTTACCACTGGTCGAGAGCTTTCCACCATAATTCTATATTTGAAATTGAAGAGTAGAAGAACAAACAATGGTGCAGTAGAGAAATCTAGGATTTGCTATTGACATGTAATAAGAAAGAAGAAGTACATTCTAAAGGAATGAAAAATGATAGTAAATAAATTCATTCATGCATACTCACTTGTAATTCCCTCAGCTATTTAACACACTTCCCAGATATGTTTTTTTTGCCAATTACCATCTTACCCTTTCTAACTAACTGCTTGCTTGAGCCTCTAAGTCACAGCTAGCCTTCACAGACTGGACCAGGTTAGTGCCTGAATGATTGGCTTGAGATTGGAGTGAGCTGATGTATAAAATAGGACTGATACTATGCTGATACTAAGGAGTGCAGTACAGGTTCTTAGTGTGACTTCTAAGGGAGGAGTGGTCACTTATTTAGGTTCACATCATTCTTGATCATATTTTTCAAATTTAGAATGGTAGAAAAGACACGAATAAACTTATTATATATTTTCTTCTTAGCACGTGATCTTTGATGGCCCTGATGTCCTCAATAGCATCTGTAACCCCTCTTCCCGAATTTTCAAAATTTTATTTTTTATTATTTTAACTATTATGTTAAAAGTTAATTTTTGTCGAGACCTTGTGAATGATATTTTATGATTAATTCTTTTATCAAATACTAGTTTTAATTTAAACATTTTGAGAGAGCTAATTTTTAACAAAAATATTTTATTAAATTATATTATTGGAATTATGAAAGACGTTGGTCATTATTTTGAATTTTTTAAAAATTGGTTTCAAAAATGAATTTGAAAATCATAAGTATTTTGGGAATAATAAATAGATTTTATCGAAGGATTTTTAAATTAAGTTTTAGATTCATAAAAATATATTAAATTATTGATAATATTGTTATATTAAATTACTAGGATGACTATTTATTTGAATTTAGATTTGATAATATTAAATGTTATTTAAATTATGTTAGTAGTCAAGTATTTGATTTAGATTTCATTGTATATGATTTAAATTATTTGATAATATCAAATATATAGTTTAAATATATTATGATAAGCATTTACATGATTGCGATTGTATTGATTTTAATTTAAACGTTTATTTGATTTAAATAAAGGGAATGCTTTATCTCTTCAGAATCTTACTTCTTATCCAACTAGGAGATTAACCCCTATATAAGAAGAGCTCCTTCTACCATTTTCTTAAATTCTAACAATTCATCTAAAACAGCAAATTGTCTATCGTATCTGTGTCCATAGATATTTCCACTATTTTATTCCTTTATATTTATTTTCCTCCCTCCGTGTTCGACACACCGGACACCCACTACAACAAAAAACCCTTTTAAAACAACTAAAAAGCGTCATTAATGACAAACCATGACGCTTTTTCTTTTCAAAGCAAGCGTTATGAAAACGGGTGTTATAAATATTTTTAAAAGCGTTATAAAAAAACCGTCATGGATAGTTTCTATAAAAGCGTTATGAATAGTTAATATATAGTGCACAATTCAGGACATTTTTAAAACGTTATGAATAGATAATATGTATAGGCTCAATGCAGCACATTTATAACACTTATATACTATTCAAATTAGCATATTTATAACGCTCTATACTGCACATTATATACATTCCAAAAACTTAACATTATATATCACCATTTTATTACATTTCTCAAAATAGAGTACATATCAACATCTTCATTGCATTCTCAAAATAGAATATCCAAATACATATATATGTTTACAACTACCAAAATTGTCCACATCAAAACTTGGCCACATCAAAACTGTCCACAGAACATGTAGCAAAACCCTAAAAAAGATAAAAACAAGGTTCAATATACTTTGTAATATAATGTGAAAAATGAAACTTTACATTGGTGCCCCATATAACAAGGTTCAACAACTTTTACTTCATTACATCTTATTATTTCCTTTATATGCAAGAATGGAAAAAAACATAAAGAAGGCCAAAAATGCATCTTTAGAATTTTATAGAAAAATTGAAATAGCTTCAGAATATTATATAAATAGACATAAACACAAGAGAATTTAGGTGGTTGTTTGGGGGACCTTCATCCAGGTTGAGCAGACTCCCATGAGTTGCATAATGTATGGAAAGAGCTAAAATTTCATATGCAGGATCAATTGGTCACTTATAGCAAATACTTGAAAGATAAAAAATTATGATTAAAGGGAACATACAACCACTTACAGATAGGAAATGGTTAGTTTTGGCATAACAAGAACTCTGTACGTGAATCCCAGGTATTGAAGCGACCAAATGGCATGTAGCAATTCCAAAATCATACTTTGCCAACTCGATCATGTATGCTTGACTGGGTACATCACTGATAAGATATGCAATAAAGCTAGCTAGATGTGCTACAAAATCAGATTTTGAATCTTCAATTGTGCAAACCTAGGATGAGTAATCTGGAGCTTTTCTACAAGGAAAATCTTGCCACCAAACTCTATTTGTTATATGGTTCTACTCAAAATAAGCCAAAGTCGAAATAAGAGGAAACCAGATTAAGAAGACTCGTTGGCATTGAACAGTAAATCTATGACCATGATAAGGTGTTGTGAACTATGGACATCTTTTAAATATAAGGAAAAGTTACAAACATTGCAAACCAATAAAATTAGATGCAACAGGACACTACACTACACATGACCTGCTAAGAAAACTAATAAGGACAACATGCGCCGGTTAAGTGGTCACCTGCTTTAAAACCAGATTTGTCGAGTATGTCCGCTTTTAATACAGCAAGATAGGATTGCCTCTATTCCAACCCAAGTTAAAGCATTAATGGATCTACTTGATTAAAAAATACACCACCATGTTGCCAAATATTACTCCTACAGCTCCAAAAAGGTAGAAAAGTAAATAGGTTTTCAACCAAAACCTGATGGACAAAATTAAATGGAGAAAGCATTCAGCAAAAATATCAAATAAGGAAAAACACTTATTTCAACAAAAGGATGAGAAACCTCGTTTAGTTTCTATATATCATTTCTCATATTTTAAACATTTTTTGGTGATAAGGGAAAACACTTGTTTCAACAAAGGACCAATATGTCAAATGAGCTTTCTCATAAGTTCACTGAGAACTAGTTAGGCAAGAGAAATATGTAAATAAGATAACTGTCACAACACGAATTAGGTAAAGGGATTACAAATTGAGCAATATGAAGTTAAGATGGTGGCATTTATGCAAGTACTGGATATCCTCCAATATCTTGTTCATGTCGTACTTCTCATTCTCACTGTCCTCTTGCTTTGCAACATTTGTGCTTTTTATGTTTCGTTCTCGATCTGTGTGATTTGAAGACTGCAAGAATAAATAATTTTACTATTAAAATTTCAAATTAATAAAATAATCTCATAGCCAGTCTATCAGTTATGTCTCATGGCAAAAAAAAGTACACAATTTTGTAGCAAAAAGTACATAATTAGTCCACCTGTATCAATAACATAACACCATTAGCTAGACAATCTGCACTACCATACTCAACACTGGTCATAGATAAATTTAATAAGATACTCAAGGATGGGCACTCAGCAT
>JANAVB010012000.1:5351069-5400951 GCA_029216955.1 Iris pallida | reverse complement strand
ATTAGCGACGGCCATATCCGTCGCTAATCCGTCGGCAAATCGACTTAGCGACGGCTAACCGAAGGAATTTGGCTGAAAAAATTCGTCAAAAAATAGCCCGTCGCTAAACAAGTCCGTCGCTAAGTGTTGTCATTCGACTGCTTAGCGACGGATTGCCGTCATCAAGAATCGTATATTTAGCGACGGCTAGCCGACGGATTTCCATCAAATCAATTATCAGAAAGTTTTTTATACTACTCTTTAGCGACGGACAAGTCCATCGATAATATGTTGGTAACTGCGTATCATAGAGTTTCTGATACACAAAATCCGTCGCCAATTCGTCGCTAGCCATCGCTAATACTCGACGGAAGAACGACGGTTTAGCGACGGAATATCCGTCGCTTAGGTTCTAGAAATCTTTATATTTCCAGAACCTTATCGACGGCTAATCCGTCGACATCTGTCGCTAACTGGAAATTCTCCAGTTAGCGATGGAAGATTCCGTTGCTCAGCCGTCGCCTTCCGTCGCTAGGTAGTCGCAAGTCTGTCGCTAACTGGAAAAATTTTGAAAAAAATTACATAAAACACAGCATTCCCTATTCGTACAGCATCCGTGTGAGCACCCTGAATTTTGGGTTGATTTTTTATTTATTTTATTTTCTGATTGATTGGTTTCGATAAATAATTTATTCTGTTATTTTTTCCTTAAGTGTGCTTTTCCATGCCTTTGATATTTGGAGTGTCAGGGATGTTCAACTCTGGAAATCTTCTTTACGAGTTTTGGAGTGGACAAGATTACCTTCATGACGGTATATAGTGTCCCACTCAAACTTGTTCCCTTGTGCTCTTTTTGCTTCGCAGAACTTCGGGTCGAATTAGACCATTTGATTATTAATTAATTTTCCCACTCTTTTCCTTGATCATTATTAGCACGTTACCGTGACTTTTAATTTGGGAGCGCAAGACCAGTCAGTTTCTTGAAACCAACTTCTCATGCATGATCTACTCGAGACGCTCGTCACCCATGACCTTGTGTCACACTCAGACACGCTATTTTGTGCTCCATTTGCTTCGCACAACTTTCCTGACACGTGACCCGATTTTATTTCATCCCACGGTATCACATTCATTTTCTAACTTGATTTGTGGGTACCCTGTCGACCAAAATCTGTCAGCCCCAATTATGGACATAGCCCACATTGAGCCTACTCCGTCCGACACTGGTGTCCCATTTATTGGAATCCCCATGTGTTACTTATTTACCCATGATCATCGACACTTATTTTTAATTCATTTATTTCGTAATATCCGGTTTTGACCCAATCCGGCTCCACTGAGTCCAGTCCAGCTCCATGTTACCCTCCATCATGACAACCTCACTTTTCTCGTCCAAAATAATATTAAATATCATGTTTACCTATTTCAATATTTATTGGAATTCTCATTTATTTAAATTCCCATAGGAATGACCATTTCCCTCTAATTAAATCTAGCCAGTGATTTCTACAATTAAATCAAACCATTAAATTTCTATATGTAAAATTTTCCCCAACACCCCTATGCATTGGCCGGCCCTAACTCTAATGTGGAGAGAATCTTTCTCTTTCTCTCTCTACTTTAATAATTCATCTCTTTCTCTCTCTCATTTCTATAATTTCCTACACCCTTCAAAACTCCAACAGCACAAAAACACCAACAACCCGACCTTCCTCTCCTCCCTGGCTCGACCATCCCCACTCCGGCGTGGCCTCGCCGTCGGCCACCTGGCCAAGCAGGCCGCGCACAAACTCTCCTCTCTCCTCCTCATTCTCCACATTTAGCCACCACCACCAACACTTCAACTCTATGCCCCACAATGATCAACCCGAGCCACCACCACTCCATCTCGCCGGCCGACCAGGCCACACCGCTGCCGCGTTTGTCATGCCGCCCCGCGTACCGCCGTGCGCGTCACAGCAGCACAGCGGCAGCAGCACGACACAGGCCGTGCGCACGCTGGCCGCGTTGGCCGCGCCGCCGCCGGCCGTCGTACCCCGGCGACCCCCTCCGTGGACAGCGCCCCCTCCGCGAACTCAGGCGGACAGTCCCCTGGCGGCCACCGTCCTCCGGGATGCGCCGTCGAGGCGATTCGTGCGTTTCGCACGAAGTCCCGTCGTGACGCGCGTGGAATCAAGTTCGTTTTGGCGCTCCGTCGCAGCAATTTCGCACGTATTTTCCCGAGAATCCGACCGTTGGATCGGCAATTTCTTCGCTCCATCACAATCTCGGTATATCCACCTTCACTCCTGTCATTTTTTGTCCATTAATTTATCGTTTGATACATCAAAACCGGCCACCAAGTTGACCGTTTAAATTGTATTAAATTTGGACAGTTTTACGGGGTCAACTTCGTCAGCTTGTATCTCCTCCACCGCAGCTCCTTTTGGCGTGCTACCAGTTCCTGTACGAAGCTGGTATAACTCTTTACTACCAATCCAGTTTCGTTTCATTGTGAGCTTGTTTGATTGGTTGAATTCGACGCCAAACTTGGCCGTCCGAATTCGTAATTTCCAACTTGTAAAAAAAATTTGAACACGGGACTCCAGATTTCATTTTTGACACCACCATTAGACTTGTGGCGTCGTTTTGGCATGTTTTATATAAAAATTTGTTAGATTTGGAGAACGTGGGCCCTGGCGTTTTTCGGTGCAAAGTGGGTCCCACATTCTGGATCAACGGGACTTTTTGAGACCGGCTCATCGGAATCCAATTCCGGATATACCGTTGGGTTCGTTTCGTCATTCTAGTTTCGTGGACATTTAATTTGTTATATTTATAGATTTATTTTTTGCACATTTTTCGGTGCAAAACGGCTCCGATACGGATACCGTTTTGACCCAAAATTACCTTTTTACCCTTGTGTCCAAATTGGACCGATGGGTAGGCTATCCTAGCTAATTTGACCATTCTGGACACATTGGCGATGTTTATTTCATCGTCCGACAATATTTGTTGATAGTTTCTCTGAGTTTAACTTATTTTATAATCTTTTAATAATTAATTCTTATAATGTTCGTATTTCGGGATTAGTACAACAAAACTGAGCTCAGTCAATTCTATTGATCTCACATCGCTGAAATTGACAAGATGGACACGTGGATCACTATAATAAGATTATCAACTTTACCGTTGATCTTCTTATCTCGATTTGCGTATCGTAAGTTTCGACGTACAAATAACGAAGTGCACTTTATATCTTTAATAATTAGATTAGATTTACCCTGTTTGACCAGAATTGACCAGTTGACCCAAAGTCAACTGTAAGTCAACACTTGACCTAGTTTACTAAATTATTGACCGGAGTTGACCTAGAGTTATTTTGACTTAGAAGAACCTAGGATAAAATCGACTGTTTGTAGAGTTTCATTTATTACAACTTGAACACCTTGTAACCTGTGTTGCTTTAAATAGGACTTTGTGGCTTCAGTTGGACCCCCTATACTTATCAGCTGTTCAGGTTATCAGGCGAGTACATTCTCTGATCATTTTATATCTCCTGCTTTAGATTATTTTACTTGATGCTGTCACGTTGGTAACACGGATTAGTACTATATGGATCCATTCTTGAGATGTTATCCCCTCAGGGAGCATCGTATACTACATATTCTGTGCGTTTTACTTACATGATGTATCACTATGCTTCACAATTCTTCGATCACTTGTGACATGTACTCTCATGATCACAGAGTCTTCCCAAAATCACTCCATTTATGGGCATTCCCAGAATCACCCCATTGTGGGCATTCCCAGAATCATCCATTTATGGGCTATCCATGTATCACCCCTTGTAGGCCTTTACATGGAATCATAACATGACCTGGTTGGATCCTTGTGTATTGATTGGGGGTACGGGGGAGTAGAAATAGACATGTGAATAATATCCAAGTAGTGTAGTTCCCAGAATCACTCCATAGTATAGTTCCAGAATCTCCTATGCCATTCACATATTTATATTGTACTCTGACTCACTAGCCACTGTTAGTTCTCTATTTATAGTAGATATTTTATTACAGTTCTCTCTCTGTTTACATACTGTATTTCCTTCAGATCCTGTATCTTACTCTACTGCATGTTTATATTTTCTAACCTGCTATGAACTGTTGAGATGTATTGTGCTCGCTCCTGTCCTGACTGGACCTGTTGATAAATTTTACAGATAGCTTGGAGGTTGCCTGCTAGCCTAGAGGAGACACATTAGAGGTTGTTTAGTTAGCTATTTTCAGTTGTCTGAGTTATTTACGTTATGGATTACTGTATTTGAGCTTTGAGACGTATTTCTGGGTTTGTGTATCTTAGACACTTAGACTTCTATCTACTGTATCTCTTTTGGATTTCATGTTTATCTATCTTCCATTATGCTCTACCTTAGATGTGATTGAGTTTACTTTCTGCTATGTCACCCCCATTCGGGGAGTATAAACTGCTTAGCCTTATACTGTTAGATGCATGAGACCTAGGACAGCGTTCTTCCGCCGACACTGCAGCGTAGGCTGGGCGTTGTTACGTTCTCGTGCCCTAACTCTAGGGTGCGGGTCGTGACATTTTTAGTGGTGGCCCATGCAGGTCGAGTTTATGTAGTGGTATTCGAACTAGAGTACCACTACAGCCTGCAGTAGGAATAGGATATATTTTTGAAGGTACTCAATCACAGTTAGGATCCCTTGAGAGATTCCTGGGACGACCCTCGAGAATCTTATTTTAACTTCGATTTGAAAACTCTTCTTTCCTTGATTTGATTTATCTTTACTTTCTGTTGTTGAATTTGATTTTTGAGGGATGATTGTTGAATTTTGAATCTTGATGTTAGCTGTAGCATCCGAGTTTGTATTTATAAGATTTGAAAGATTTTTGTTCATTTTTGAATTTTGATGTTCGTTGATAAATTTAATTTTTTTTTGTATTCATTATTGATTTAATTTAATTTTTGGCAAGATGAAATTATATGGGCTAGGTCATCTAAGTTATAGAAATCTAGTCTTCTATAGTCGCATTAGCCAGCATGGTGAGGACATATAGTCTGACTTTGGATATATTTCTCGGGTGTGGAAATTTAAGATTTTCGCAGCCAAGCTACCGGCATCGCGAAAATGTTAAATACCACGATTCTAGACGTATGTGCCTAAGTCGAGGACTCTGTGATTATCGTAGCCTTGCTTACTAGTATGACGAGGATTTAGAGTACCATAATTTTGGATAGACGCATATGATTATCAGATTGTACCTTAAATGCTTTTGAACATATTTTGCTACTTTTGTTTCAGTCATTCAAAAAAAAAGAATTATTGTTGTTTTGTTTTGTTTTGCTTCTCATTGTTTACTTAGGAGTAGTTTGTGTAACTTCTTGCTATGAGATTCTACATAATACAATAAATTGATGACTTTGCTAGACCTTATCTTGGACTTGATAATTTAGCTCTGGGTTTCAAAATGGTTCCTTCTTTTAAACAGATAAGTAGGACAGATTCTAATACCATTTTTCCCTGCCAATATTTTTATTTCCATCATTCTTGTCTTATAAAACTGTCTTGATTTCGTCAATCACCTGCTTTGCAATATTGGTAGGAATCTAATGTTGGTCTTGGTATAGAATTTGATTTTTTATATTGGGACATGAGAATATAGATATAGTGGGCACAGACACTTTGCCTGATACATATGCATGCTACGCTTGATTTCCACCTATCTAAATACATATAAATATGTCATTAATGTTTAAATTTTCAAAACCCCAATATTTCTGGTTCTCTGCTTTTTTCCAGTTTAAAATTTGTAAATTCAAATATAGATTTCATGTTATTAGTTATGTTTACATCACTGCACATGTATGTTATACGTAGGGTTTCAATTCAAAAAAAAATTTAGTTGAGTTTTGTGTTGAATTTGTCAAATCTAAGGCTGTGTGCATATTAACCCTTAATGTTGGATTTTAAATATTAGTTCAAATTGTTATTTTAAATGTAATGTTATGAGCTATATACATTGTGGTATGTAGGGATATAAATTTAGGTTTCGTATTCTTATATGTTAGGTTGTGATAAATATTGAGTTGGTTTTGATGTTCAAATTTCTCCAAAATCCTGAAAACTGAATACATGTTAACATTTTTACATTGATTTCAAATGTTTAGTTCAATTTCAGATTTAACATGTAATATTGAACTGTATGCGTAGATAAATGTATGGATAGTATGTTAGGATTTTTATATCATGTTAGGATGTACTGGGAGCGTTGAGATTGGTTGTGATGTTTCAAAACCCTAAAATCTGAGACCGTATTATGTTAATAATACACTGCTTTAAATGTTAGCTCATTTCAGATTTTGTATGTAAATGTTGAACTAAAACTGGGTTTAACCTTTCAATACTAAGCTATAACCCTGTACAAGGACACACAAACCACATAACCTTACGTAATGCTAGTTTTCCCTCTCTAACGCTCTCTCTCTATATATATTGTGATTGGATTTCAATGCAAGTGATCTTCAATTCCTAAATTTTTGAATTTGATTTTTCTGTACCCTTTATAGATAATTGGTAGTTGTCTTTATTTTATTTTGATAAGTACCAGTTTTTATATAGGATGGTAGACTGCCTTACAGTTTTGATGGTTTGTTGTTTCTGTAACTTCTCTAGTTTAGCACCCTAGATTGCTTGTGTGTTTTGATACCCTATGACCGTTTTGGTATTAGCACGACTAGTATACCTAGATGAGACTTTCACTACCACCGTATGCCATGACCCTGTATGTCGTCCTTTTGATCACATGATTTGTTTTAATCTGGGACTTTGATTGTGGGGGTTTGACCTAGAAGGAGTATGAACAATTTTAATTTCGAGGACGAAATTTTTATAAGGTAGGTAGGATGTGAGCACCCTGAATTTCGGGTTGATTTTTTTATTTATTTTATTTTTGATTGATTAGTTTCGATAAATAATTTATTCTGTTATTTTTTCTTAAGTGTGCTTTTCCATGCCTTTGATATTTGGAGTGTCAGGGATGTTCAACTCTGGAAATCTTCTTCACGAGTTTTGGAGTGGACAGGATTACCTTCATGACGGTATATAGTGTCCCACTCAAACTTGTTCCCTTGTGCTCTTTTTGCTTCGCAGAACTTCGGGTCGAATTAGACCATTTGATTATTAATTAATTTTCCCACTCTTTTCCTTGATCATTATTAGCACGTTACCGTGACTTTTAATTTGGGAGCACAAGACCAGTCAGTTTCTTGAAACCAACTTCTCATGCATGATCTACTCGAGATGCTCGTCACCCATGACCTTCGTGTCCCACTCAGACACGCCATTTTGTGATCCATTTGCTTCGCACAACTTTCTTGACACGTGACCCGATTTTATTTCATCCCACGGTGTCACATTCATTTTTCAACTTGATTTGTGGGTACCCTGTTGACCAAAACCTGTCAGCCCCAATTATGGACATGGCCCACATTGAGCCTACTACCCGTCCGACACTGGTGTCCCATTTATTGGAATCCCCATGTGTTACTTATTTACCCATGATCATCGAAACTTATTTTTAATTCATTTATTTCGTAATATCCGGTTTTGACCCAATCCGGCTCCACCGAGTCCAGCCCAGCTCCATGTTACCCTCCATCATGACAACATCACTTTCATCGTCCAAAATAATATTAAATATCATGTTTACCTATTTCAATATTTATTGGAATTCCCATTTATTTAAATTCCCATAGGAATGACCATTTCCCTATAATTAAATCTTGCCATTGATTTCTCCAATTAAATCCAAACCATCAAATTCCTACTTGTAAAACTTTTCCCCAACACCCAATGCATTGGCCGGCCCTAACTCTAATGTGGAGAGAATCTTTTCTCTTTCTCTCTCTACTTTAATAATTATCTATTTCTCTCTCTCATTTCTATAATTTTTCCAAACCCTTCAAAACTCCAACAGCAACAAAAACACCAACAACCCGACCTCCTCTCCTTCCTGGCTCGACCACCCCCACTCCAGCGTGGCCTCGTCGCCGGCCACCTGGCCAAGCAGGCCGCGCACAAACTCTCCTCCTCCTTCCCTCCTCATTCTCCACATTTAGCCACCACCACCAACACTTCAACTCCATCCCCCTTAATGATCAACCGAGCCACCACCACTCCATCTCGCGGCCGCCACCACGCCATGCCGCCGCCGTGTTCGCCGCGCCCCCCACGTGCCGCCGCGCACGTCACATCAGCACAGCGGCAGCAGCACGACACAGGCCGCGCGCGCTGGCCGCGTTGGTCGCGCCGCCGCCGCCGTCGTGCCCGGCGACCCCCTCCATGGACAGCCCCCCCTCCGGCAAACTCAGGCAGACAGTCCCCTGGCGGCCACCGTCCTCCGGGATGCGCCGTCGAGGCGATTCGTGCGTTTCGCATGAAGTCCCGTCGGGACGCGCGCGAAATCAAGTTCGTTTTGGCGCTCCGTCGCAGCAACTTCGCTCGTATTTTTCTGGGAAACCGACCGTTGGATCGGCGATTTCTTTGCTCCGTCACAATCTTGGTATATCCAACTTCACCCTGTCAATTTTCGTCCGTTAATTTTATCGTTTGATACATCAAAACCGGCCACCAAGTTGACCGTTTAAATTATATTAAATTTGGACAGTTTTGCGGGGTCAACTTCGTCAGCTTGTATCTCCTCCACCGCAGCTCCTTTTGGCGTGCTACCAGTTCCTGTGCGAAGCTGGTATAACCCTCTTACTACCCCTCCAGTTTCGTTTCATTGTGAGCTAGTTTGATTGGTTGAATTCGACGCCAAACTTGGCCGTCTGAATTCGTAATTTCCAACTTGTAAAATTCCATTTTTGAACACGGGACTCCAGATTTCATTTCTGACACCACCATTAGACTCGTGGCATCGTTTTGGCATTTTTCATATAAAAATTTGTTAGATTTGGAGAACGTGGGCCCTGGCACGTTTTTTGGTACAAAGTGGATCCCACATTCTGGATCAATAGAATTTTTTGAGACCGGCTCATCGGAATCCAATTTCGGATATGCCGTTGGGTTCGTATCGTCATTCTGGTTTCGTGGACATATAATTTGTTATATTTTATAGATTTATTTTCTTGTACATTTTTCGGTGCAAAACGGCTCCGACACGGACACCGTTTTGACCCAAAATTACCTTTTTGCCCTTGTGTCCAAATTGGATCGATGGGTAGGCTATCCTAGCTAATTTGACCATTCTGGACACGTTGGCGATGTTTATTTCATCGTCGACAATGTTTATTGATAGTTTCTCTGAGTTTAACTTATTTTATAATCTTTTAATAATTAATTCTTATAATGTTCGTATTTCGGGATTAGTACAACAAAACTGATCTCAGTCAATTCTATTGATCTCACATCGCTGAAATTGACAAGATGGACACGTGGATCACTATAATAAGATTATCAACTTTATCGTTGATCTTCTTATCTCGATTTGCGTGTCGTAAGTTTCGACGTACAAATAACGAAGTGCACTTTATATCTTTAATAATTAGACTAGATTTACCATGTTTGACCAGAATTGACCAGTTGACCCAAAGTCAACTGTAAGTCAACACTTAACCTAGTTTGACTAAATTATTGACCGGAGTTGCCCTAGAGTTATTTTGACTTAGAAGAACCTAGGATAAAATAGACTGTTTGTAGAGTTTCATTTATTACAACTTGAACACCTTGTAACCTGTGTTGCTTTAAATAGGACTTTATGGCTTCAGTTGGACCCCCTATACTTATCAGCTGTTCAGGTTATCAGGCGAGTACATTCCCTGATTATTTCATATCCTGTTAGAATTATTTTTCTGCTTTAGATTACTTTACTTGATGCTGTCACGTTGGTAACACGGATTAGTACTATATGGATCCATTCTTGAGATTATTCCCTCAGGGAGCATCGTATACTACATGTTCTGTGCGTTTCACTTACATGGTGTATCACTATGCTTCACGATTCTTCGATCACTTGTGACATGTACTCTCATGATCACAGAGTCTTTCCAGAATTACCCCATTTATGGGCATTCCCAGAATCACCCCATTGTGGGCATTTCCAGAATCACCCATTTATGGGCTATCCATATATCACCCCTTGTGGGCCTTTACATGGAATCATAACATAACCTGGTTAGATCCTTGTGTATTGATTGGGGGTACGGGAGAGTAGAAATAGACATGTGAATAATATCCAAGTAGTGTAGTTCCCAGAATCACTCCATAGTATAGTTCCCAGAATCTCCTATGCCATTCACATGTTTATATTGTACTCTGACTCACTAGCCACTGTTAGTTCTCTATTTATAGTAGATATTTCTATTACAGTTCTCTCTGTTTACATACTGTATTTCCTTCAGATCCTGTATCTTACTCTACTGCATGTTTATATTTTCTAACCTGCTATGAACTGTTGAGATGTATTGTGCTCGCTCCTGTCCCGACTGGACCTGTTGATAAATTTTACAGATAGCTTGGATGTTGCCTGCTAGACTAGAGGAGACACATTAGAGGTTGTTTAGTTAGCTATTTTCAGTTGTCTGGAGTTGTATTTACGTTATGGATTACTGTATTTGAGCTTTGAGACGTATTTCTGGGTTTGTGTATCTTAGACACTTAGACTTCTATCTACTGTATCTCTTTTGGATTTCATGTTTTATCTATCTTCCATTATGCTCTACCTTAGATGTGATTGAGTTTACTTTCTGCTATGTCACCCCCATTCGGGGAGTATAAACTGCTTAGCCTTATACTGTTAGATGCATGAGACCTAGGACAGCGTTCTACCGCCGACACTGCGGCGTAGGCTGGGCGTTGTTACGTTCTCGTGCCCTAACTCTAGGGTGCGGGTCGTGACAATCCGAAACATGGAAACATCACAATATGCATCACACCTCACACAAAGCAACAAACCAATATACATCACACACCAAGATACAAATATATATCAAATATCTCACACAAACCAACATACATCAAGACCTGGAGCAACCCTCTGTTGAATTTCTATATAATAAAAGTCTAGGTAATAGCATCCAAAAATATCCAAGTCTATAAAATAACCATGTCTAGAAATAAAAAATATCAAGAGTTGTAAAACCAACCAAGTAAACCCAGAAATAAGTCTACCGAAAACAAATCCGGTCAAAATCATATCTCATATATATCTATTGTCCTCTACGTAAGCGCAGGGAGATCTCCCTCCTCAGCCACTGCGCATAAGTAGGATCCATGCCAGCAAGATCAATATCCGGAGAAGATGGATGACTGAAACTCCCGGTGCAACTGTCCTCTGGTGCCACCCCCTCCTTCACAGCTATCTCGGCTTTAGGAATCACTTCCTCCTTAATAGTAGGAGAAAGTTCTTCCTTGACCGTCATCTCTGCAGTAGGTACCACTACAGACTCAGCCGCAGGAGGAAGCACTACCTCCTCAGCAGTAGGAGGTGCTACTACCTCCTCAACAGCCATCTGTACCTCTCTCAAGCGACGTCCTCGGGTCATGGGTGCCATCTGGTAAGATTGATAGAAACATGGTGATTAATTAGGGATTAAACAAAATGACAGTATTAGAAGTGTAATATGGAAAATTCATTGTTGTATGGAAATGATAGTATTAGACGTCCTCGACATCCTCATCTTCCTCTTCCTCCTCATCTTTGCTTTCATCTATTTCGTTTTCCTCTTCGCATACTTCAACCTCTTCTACATGATTAGATGTGTAATATAAAACTTGTAACCACCTCCAACGGTGAATGATCCTCCAACGATGAATAACCCTTAGTAGTCTTGTCTTAAACTTGAAGCCATTAATGACATAGCCTGACAGTACGGAATGAGTCTCACAACCAGGATATAGAGGAGTATCTGTATCTTGAAACATATCATAGAACTCCTTTGCCTCGGGATTAGGATCCTCCGGATCAAAATTAGGCCCTATCGCATCGTATATCATATCCTGCCTTTTCACATATAGTTTACCTTGCGATGACCATAGGCCGTAATTACGTACGAAACCTTTACGGGTTAAATGATCTCTCACAATCACCACTTCTTCGAAACGTCTATTGCGATAATTACCACATGTCACGATCAACGAAGTAACGATCCACCGCAGATTGGATGTAAAAATCTACATCGTAAGATAAAGTAAACAGAATTGCAATTAAAAATATATATCCTGATACCGACCTCCCTCTACTTCGTCGCTCTACTTTCCTTGCTTTTCAAGAAGGCCCCCTCTCTGACCCCCCTCTACTTTCCTGCTTCTCATTTGATTCTCTCAGCCTCCTATTCCGCATCATATGATATGCATCTCAACCAAAGAGTAGAGAAGTGTAAAAATATTAATATTAACCAAGGATCGATATCGGAACCGGTATCACCATGAATCTCATGGCTTGTTCTACCAGAGCATAATATAAAACCAACGTGTGAAGCATAGCTTCACATTCAAAATATTAGAAGAAAAAAATTTGCGATTTGTGGTAGGGCGAGCCAGAATCCTTTGAAAGTATTCTAGCTCGCCCTACCACCAATCGAAAAAATTTTCCTTCTAATATCGTGAATGTGAAGCTCTGCTTCACGTTTGGTTTTATATTATGTTCTAGTAGAACAAGCCATGAGATTCATGGTGATACTGATTCTGATACCGATCCTTGGTTAATATTAATATTTTTACACTTCTCTACGCTTTGGTTGAGATAGATATCATATGATGCGGAATAGGATACCTCATGACCCGAATGAGAAGATGGGGAGTAGGGAGGCTCACTCTATACTATGATATACACTCTATACACTCTTACTTATGCAAGCCTTTTGAGGTAATCCGTATTATACTAAATTTTCGAAAAAAATCTATAACTCTGATAGGCCCAAAAGACTTGGCATAAGTAAATTTAATTTCCAACACTTACCTAGCTACTACTAAGATATCTTATATATATTCTTCTAGGATACTCACTCTATACCAAGGTTCGTAGTATCGGCAAGGTTCTAAATGATAGTAAGAGGGTGCGCGACGGAGAGAGTCCGCCTACCGCCTAGACACCTCCTAGACGCCGCCTAAGCGATCAATATCGATACTCATAGAAATAGTCCGATACCGACCCCCCTCTACTTCGTCGCTCTACTTCCCCTGCTTCTCAAGACGGCCCCCTCTCTGACCCCCCCCCCCCCCCCCTCTACTTCCCTACTTCTCATTTGATTCTCTCAGCCTCCTATTCCGCAGGGGGGATATGAAATAACCATAGTGGATGTAATGTTACTTTTGCTCCCATCAAGATAAATCTGACCCCTTTCCCTGTTCCCACCTACATATATCGGATATTTTAATAAGTGAACGTCTTTCTTCGTAGTGGGGTCGGGGGAAAGAATGGGAAAGATGATTTCACTAAATTTAATTTTCAACACTTACCTAGCTACTACTAAGATATCTTATATATATCCTTCTAGGATACTCACTCTATACCAAGGTTCGCAGTATCGACAAGGTTCTAAACGACGGTAGGCGGGAGTGCGGCGGAGAGAGTCTGCCTACCACCTAGACACCTCCTAGACGCCGCCTAAGTGATCAATACCGATACTCAAAGAAATAGTCTGATACCGACCCCCCTCTACTTCGTCGATCTACTTCCCCTGCTTCACAAGAAGGCCCCCTCTCTGACCCCGCTCTACTTCCCTGCTTCTCATTCGACTCTCTCAGCCTCCTATTCTGCAGGGGGATATGAAATAACCATAGTGGATGTATTGTTACTCTTGCTCCCATCAGGATAAATCTGACCCCTTCCCCTGTTCCCACCTACATATATCAGATATTTTAGGAAATGAACGTCTTTCTTCGTAGTGGGGTCGAGGAAAAGAATGGGAAAGATGATTTTACTAAATTTAATTTTCAACACTTACCTAGCTATTACTAAGATATCTTATATATATCCTTCTAGGATGCTCAGTCTATATATACCAAGGTTCGCAGTATCGGCAAGGTTCTAAACGGAGGTAGGTGGGTGCGCGGCGGAAAGAGTTCGCCTACCGCCTAGACACCGCCTAGATGTCTAAGCGATCAATACCGATACTCATAGAAATAGTCCGAAACCGATACCGATACTGATTCTTAAACTCATAGGAACCCTTCCATAGGTGGAATTGACTCAAATTGAACCCATAGGAACCCGAATTGAACCTGCATGACACGAATTAAACACTCATGACCCGAATTGAACCCACAGAAACCCTTCTATAGGTGGAATTGACTCTCTAATGCTAGATCTAGGTGTTAGAAACCTTTAATTTGGTAGAGCTAGGTTTTTACCCTGATGAATGATAAATTCTATGCTCAATTTGTGTTATTTATGAATTTTGACCATCAAGTGTTCGATACGTGTTCCCAAAGGAAATTTTTGTCTAATTTGAGTTGTGATTGCGTTATTGTGTCCATAATTGGATATTGAGTGGTTGGGTCATGATACACCATGATGTGTTTTGGAGCCTATTTTGTGTCAATTTCTCAATATTATTCTAGATCTAATTGTTATATATATATATATATATATATATATATATATATATATATATATATATATATATATATATATATATATATATATATATATATATGGTTTGGATGTTGGTGTCATAATGGTGTTGGTGTCGGAATAGATATTTGGTATCTGTGACTGTGTTAGTGCATTGGTGTTGTGCTTGATAAGGAATGTGTGTGTTGTGTGTGAGAGTGTGTCATTTATGGGTGATGTTTATAGACATAAAAGTGTGGTATCAATTGAAATTTAGAGTACTTGGTTTAGTGTGTGTATAGATGGTGTGTGGGAGTGTTGAGTGTGTGTGTGCATGCATGTGCATTGCAATTTGTAAGGGAGTTACTGCTGATAGGCTGCAGAACAACAATGTATATATAGCTTATTGCAGCTTATTGTGAGTTACTTGTGTGTGTGTGTGTGTGTGTGTGTGTGTGTGTGTGTGTGTGTGTATGTGTAGGGGGAAATATATATATATATAGGGGATCGGGAGCCCGTCGTCCTCAACCGTTGGATCGAACTGGCGCGCGTACGGACCCCACGCAGCCCGTTCAATCCCACGCAGCCCTTCCCTTCCCCCACCACCCACCCCGGGCCCCCACCCCCCCCTCCCCCCTCCCCCCGACCACCAAGACCCCCCGGCCCCACTCCGCTCCCCTAACCCCCCTACGTGACCTCCCCACCCGTCGACCCCCCAACCTAACCTACCCCCCATCGCCGACCCACAACCTAACCCCCCCCACCCCCGCCGACCCCCAACCTAAACCCCCCTCCCGGCCGGACCGCCACCACCCCCCCCCCCCCGCCCGACCGCCAAGACCCCCCGGCCCGACCTCCCCACCCGCCGTGTCACGACCCGCACCCGGTTTTCGGACGCGAGCTCGTGAGCAAGCCAGCTACGTATCGAGCGGACTCCAGCCCGACTCGAGTATGTATAAACTGTCAAGGTCATGGTATCATGTCTAATCTAAACTATATCTCAATCCACAAGAATCATATAAAGCAAGAATGAACAAGTATGGGTCATGGTCTGCAGCCCATTAGCATATTGTTCGATTAGACTCTAAGAATAATATGAGTCTATACAACTAAGCTGATAAGCAGGATATATCATAAAAGCACGAGAAAGATAGTAAATCAATATCACTAACAAAATACCTGAATCATGCAGATAAAGTCAACTACCACATGCTCAGCTAACTAACTCCATGCAATCAGCTACCTGAAGAGATCATCAGGTCCTCAGAGGACTAGCAAGATACATAAAACATGCCTACTAATACGACAGTAAATAACAGGTGTGGAGGATAAGAACACTGCAAGAAAAACATCTAAGGACGACGAGTCGTGAGGAAATGTAATACTAGACTTGGCTACCAATCAATCGATTAACCTCTATAGCTTGTAGTACAATGCAAGATACTCCCAATCTATAGTAGATTTTGACTGTAATAAAATGCAAGATAATTCCAGTCAAGATTAGCCAATTCTAGTATCGATCTCCTCTCCTAAAGGATACAAAGTCAAGTAGACTCCTATAAATCGTAGTACAATACAAGATACTCCCAATTTATAGTGTCGCAAGTCAAGTCAATCATTCAATATATGCTATAGGTCATAGTACAATGTAAGATACTCCCAATATATGGCATGTCTCAAGTCAGGTCAATCAAGTGATATCGAGGTAGAAGAATCGGCTATAGTTCGTAGTACAATGTAAGATACTCCCAATCTATAGTATATCTCAACTGTAGTACAATACAAGATACCCCCAGTCAAGATTAGTCAAGTCAAGAACAGAGACAGAAACTGACAACTCAATCGCAAAACAAGGTAACATGATAAGACCAATAATCTAGCAATGTAAAATACCCTATACGTGCCCGTAATCTAGAACAAGTAAGGCAATCAAGAACGAATCAATCACAATGTGGAATCATGTGACAATATAAAAAGGAATACAATAAAGGGAGAGAAACCATGTAAATACTGTGTATGTTCGGCAAGGTATACTTGCCTGAGGGTTGCACGGAGAACCAACAATGTATCGCCAATCAACAAGTCAGAACGTCCAAGCCATCACAACTCTCTCCGAAAGCTGAAATAAACGTTACCAACATTCTCAGAATAGTCAAATTAGCTAGGATTGCCTGTCCTTAAGTCCAATTCTGGACACAGGAGCAAAACGGTAATTTCGGACAAAAACGATGTCCGCCGTTGGACCCGCTTTGCACCGAAAAGCGTGCCAGAGTCAACGGTCTCTAAAGTCATCAAACTACATGTCTACAGATCCGGTTTTTCGATACGAACCCAACCGTCAGTCCAGAGTTGGATTTCGGCTGGCCGTGCACAAAATCACCCGTTGAGTCGGACCGTGGGGCCCACAAAACGGCGATTTTACCAACTGTCTCAGAATCGAACCAAACTTGGCATGCAGGACCAAAAAATCAATACGGTCCTGTTGGCGTAAGTTTTGTCTCGATCTGACGAGCGTGCACAAAGTAATTGAGAAATTTGCAAAGTGCACGATACGGTCAATTTCGACGGATACGCATCAAATTCGTCGCGCACACGCGACCAATTTGAATTCCGCCAAAGCCCACACGACCACGAAGCCGATACGCAGCTTTTGATGCTTTCGGTTCGCGACCACGTCGTCCGGAATGGTGGGACGCACGTCGTATCGGACAATTTTCTAGTTTTTTAACTATTTCGAAAACGGGTTTTTCCCGATTTTCAACCCTATTTATCTTATTTTACAAACTATTAGAAATACAACTATTGATGGGGTTTCCATCTCGGTTAGGTTGTCTAAACTTCTGTTCAAATAGTTTCTCAAAACTGTCGATCGCTCGACAGGAAATAGGCTTCCAAATCGGGTGTCTGGGTTCTAAATGCTGTCCTGTTTTGGACAGTTTTTCGTCGACTTTTCGTTGACTATGAGGGCGATCTAGATCGTACCAATTTATACTGAATGAGCAAACTTATATGCCTATAGGTTGTGAGCATACCTGAGAAGACGGCTTCGAAGTTGGTTGCCCACGCGTCGAGATATCTCATCACGAAGTCTCCCGCGAAGACTACTACCGCTGTCACTGCTCCTCTGTTGGCTGTGCACGCGGCCCTGTCGCCGGCCGACGGCGACCTGCGGCGGGCCAAGGGTGGCACACGGAGGTCCAGGGTGGCCGCCCATGGTCGCGCGCGAGACTAGGGGTCGTGGTGGCGGTCCGTGGAGTTAGGGTTTAGGGGAAACTTTGCTCGATATCTCCTCCTCGGCTGTTATGTACTAGCGGGGGTGTTCCGCTCGGGTGAGGCTGAGCCTTGGGGCTCAGGCCTGGGGTTGGGCTCATGGGTGTTGGGCCGGGCTTGGGAGTTCGGTTTGGGGTGTTAGCTGGGCTGGGCTTGGCTTTAGGAATTCAGCAGGGGTGTTTGCTAAGCAAACACACATGGCCAGGCCTGTGGCCTATCGGCCTGGTTGGCTGGCCAGGCCTGGCTTGGTCGGGCTGCTACTGCCTTTGCATTCTTTTACTTTTTATTAATCTTATTTATATATATATATATATATTTATATATATATATATATATATATATATATATATATATATATATATATATATATATATATATATATATATTATGTCCCAGTGGCCGTAGCCCGTTGGGAACGGTGGAGCACCCCGGCGCAGTGGCGCGGGTTCGAGCCCCCTTGGAGGCATGCCTCCAAGCACCATTAAGAAGTGGACACCCTCAAAAAAAATATATATATATATATTTATTTTTTTTATATATATATATATATACTCTTTGGAAGATAATGTCAAGTTAAGACTTATATTTAAATACATACGAAAATTATATCTTTGAAAATTCTATAAAAATATATCTTAACAAAACTATTTAAAATATCAACAAACTTATACTTTAACTATTTTAATGAAACCCAAAATATACTAAGACCAGCAAACTTACTTTAGGTAACATATTTAAACTTCTATTCTCAATTTATTGGGCTTGAGGCCCAAACGAAAAATAAAAATCCAAATATATTCTTAAAAACTACTTAGTAGGCCAAAGAATAATTCTAACTTTTATTCTGGCTAAAGCCCATCAGAATATATCTAGCCCACTAAGTTTTAATATTGAAGCCTCTTAGTTTAATCAATATAGAAATCTTTAAAGCCCCAAAAATATATTTTTAAGGTTGAAGCCCAAAACACATATCAAAAATCTGACCCAAAATAGTTACTCAAAAATTATTATTTATGGCCCATGGCCCAACCTAAAATTTAAAAGACTAAATCAATAATTTTAAAAGTTCACATATATAATATATATTTATATGTACATATACGTACACACGTATTCAATATATATTTATATACGTACACGCATACACTTATACATAATATATATTTTATATATACGTACACATACATAAATACTATAAATACAAATACGAGAATTAATTATTAAGTGATATCCATATTGAAATCCCATTCTTAATTTATATACCAAATTCACATGAATAAAATACAGTGACATTATATTTATATATAAAGCCTAATTCCATATATTATAAATATACTTCTATATATATACACAAGTATATATATAACTTAGATAAATACCATAGAGTCCAAAATATCTGTTAAAGAAATTTATTTACTATATTACCAAACAAATACTATTTCTAATAACAAGCACAATAATATGTATATATATATACAACAATCGTTTCCAAATTGCTTTCTAAGTCACTGAAGTAGAATGCCAATACAACATACCTCTATATGGTCGTCTCTGAACATACTACCCGACTACGTGGGCTTGGGCTCAGTTCGAGTCCAGTTTGACTAGTTCGGTACGACCGGGTCACTTAAACGTCAAATAATATTAATAATGAATAATTAACTATTTATAATGGTCATGTCATAACTTGGCCTGGTTTTTCTAGTTACGACATCCCTATGGCTAGGTTTCCCCGGGCATGGCTAGTACACTAGTCAAGGCACACTGCTACATCACCCGTGCCACAAATCCTAGTCGTCTAGTACTTCAAAACTCAACTATGGCTAGAGTCATCTACCGTAATAATTAACTAAATATTCATTTATAAAAATCGTAAAATTCCCATTTAAATCAAATAAATAAAACAAAAAAATATTTTAAAATTTTCCGGGAAGGGGAGCTACAAATCTACCCACCTTAAAAATAATTTCGTCCTCGAAATTCTAATCCATAACTATTCCTTAAAATTCAAAGTTTAGTATTTCCTTAATCTTCCCAAATTTAATTTCTCAAAATATTCTATGGCCTTCTCTAGTCACTTGGTATTTACGAAATCTCGAGGACTTCTACCCACCTTAGGTCACACTACTCCCTTGGAACAAAGGTCACTAAAATCTTGTAATATCCAACTAGTTGCTAACATCACTATCCATAGATATCTAGGACATATGACATCTATAATCCCTCAAATCTATAAACAACCAATTATTCAATAGCCAAGCAATATTATGCTATAATTTAAGAATTTCTGGTAAATCCTTGACAGCACGATCGTTCGTCACCTCGAAATAGAAAGGGACGAGAGTCAAGGGTACGGAAAACAAGAAAGTATAATCGAGAGCAATTATGGAGTTTTCAAGGACGTAGAGAATTTCTAGGAGAGTTTTCAAGGCAGAGTGGATTGAGATTTCTAAGGTCTAGTCAAGGTCGCAGGCTCGTATCAGTACAGTTACGTAACCGATACGATATGCTCTGACCTGTATGGGCCACCACAAAAACTTGTCACGACCCGTACCCGGTTTTCGGACACGAGCTCGTGAGCAAGCCAGCTACGTATCGAGCGGACTCCAGTCCGACTCGAGTACGTATAAGCTGTCAAGGTTATGGTATCATGTCTAATCTAAACTATATCTCAATCCACAAGAATCATATAAAGCAAGAATGAACAAGTATGGGTCATGGTCTGCAGCCCATTAGCATATTGTTCGATTAGACTCTAAGAATAATATGAGTCTATACAACTAAGCTGATAAGCAGGATATATCATAAAAGCACGAGAAAGATAGTAAATCAATATCACTAACAAAATACCTGAATCATGCAGATGAAGTCAACTACCACATGCTCAGCTAACTAACTCCGTGCAATCAGCTACCTGAAGAGATCATCAGGTCCTCAGAGGACTAGCAAGATACATAAAATATGCCTACTAATATGACAGTAAATAACAGGTGTGGAGGATAAGAACACTGTAAGAAGAACATCTAAGGACGACGAGTCGTGAGGAAATGTAATACTAGACTTGGCTACCAATCAATCGATTAACCTCTATAGCTTGTAGTACAATGCAAGATACACCCAATCTATAGTAGATTTTGACTGTAATAAAATGCAAGATAATCCCAGTCAAGATTAGCCAATTCTAGTATCGATCTCCTCTCCTAAAGGATACAAAGTCAAGTAGACTCCTATAAATCGTAGTACAATGCAAGATACTCCCAATTTATAGTGTCGCAAGTCAAGTCAATCAATCAATATATGCTATAGGTCGTAGTACAATGTAAGATACTTCTAATCTATGGTATGTCTCAAGTCAAGTCAATCAAGTGATATCGAGGTAGAAGAATCGACTATAGTTCGTAGTACAATGTAAGATACTCCCAATCTATAGTATATCTCAACTGTAGTACAATGCAAGATACCCCCAGTCAAGATTAGTCAAGTCAAGAACAGATACAGAAACTGATAACTCAATCGCAAAACAAGGTAACATGATAAGACCAATAATCTAGCAATGTAAAATACCCTATACGTGTACGTAATCTAGAACAAGTAAGGCAATCAAGAACGAATCAATCACAATGTGGAATCATGTGACAATATAAAAGAGAATACAATAAAGGGAGAGAAACCATGTAAATACTGTGTATGTTCGGCAAGGTATACTTGCCTGAGGGTTGCACGGAGAACCAACAATGTATCGCCAATCAACAAGTCAGAACGTCCAAGTCATCACAACTGTCTCCGAAAGCTGAAATAAATGTTACCAACATTCTCAAAATAGTCAAATTAGCTAGGATTGCCTGTCCTTAAGTCCAATTCTGGATACAGGGGCAAAACGATAATTTCGGACAAAAACGATGTCCGCCGTTGGACCTACTTTGCACCGAAAAGCGTGCCAGAGTCAATGGTCTCTAAAGTCGTCAAACTACATGCCTACAGATCCAATTTTTCGATACGAACCCAACCGTATGTCCAGAGTTGGATTCCGGCGGGCCGTGCACAAAATCACCCGTTGAGTCGGACCGTGGGTCCCGCAAAACGGCGATTTTACCAACTGTCTCAGAATCGAACCAAACTTGGCATGCAGGACCAGAATATCGATACGGTTCTGTTAGCGTAAGTTTCGTCTCGATCTGATGAGCGTGCACAAAGTAATTGAGAAATTTGCAAAGTTCCCGATACGGTGAATTTCGACGGATATGCATCAAATTCGTCGCGCACACGCGACCAATTTGAATTCCGCCAAAGCCAACACGACCATGAAGCCGATACGCAGCTTTTGATGCTTTCGGTTCGTGACCACGTCGTCCGGAATGGCGAGACGCACGTCATATCGGACAATTTTCTAGTTTTTAACTATTTTGAAAACGGGTTTTTCCCGATTTTCAACCTTATTTATCTTACTGTACAAACTATTAGAAATGCAACTATTGATGGGGTTTCCATCTCAGTTAGGTTTTCTAAACTTCTGTTCAAATAGTTTCTCAAAACTGTCGATCGCTCGACAGGAAATAGACTTCCAAATCGGGTGTCTGGGTTGTAAATGCTGTCCTATTTTGGACAGTTTTTTGTCGACTTTTCGTCGACTTTGAGGTCCTGGGTGGCCGCCCATGCGTTGGTTGCCCACGCGTCGAGATATCTCATCACGAAATCTCCCGCGAAGACTACTACCGCTGTTGCAGCTCCTCTGTTGGCTGTGCACGCGGCCCTGTCGCCGGCCGACGGCGACCTGCGGCAGGCCAAGGGTGGCGCGCGGAGGTCCAGGGTGGCCGCCCATGGTCGCGTACGAGACTAGGGGTCGTGGTGGCGGTCCGTGGAGTTAGGGTTTAGGGGAAACTTTTGCTCGATATCTCCTCCTCGGCTGTTATGTACTCGCGGGGGTGATCCGCTCGGGTGAGGCTGAGCCTTGGGGCTCAGGCCTGGGGTTGGGCTCATGGGTGTTGGGCCGAGCTTGGGAGTTCGGTTTGGGGTGTTAGCTGGGCTGGGCTTGGCTTTGGGAATTCAGCAGGGGTGTTTGCTAAGCAAACACACATGGCCAGGCCTGTGGCCTATCGGCCTGGTTGGCTGGCCAGGCCTGGCTTGGTCGGGCTGCTACTGCCTTTGCATTCTTTTACTTTTTATTAATCTTATTTATATTTATATATATATATATATATATATTTTTTTTTTTTACTTT
The DNA here is from genome assembly GCA_029216955.1 of Iris pallida. NCBI lineage: Eukaryota > Viridiplantae > Streptophyta > Magnoliopsida > Asparagales > Iridaceae > Iris > Iris pallida. Next base: position 5,377,928 of record JANAVB010012000.1, on the reverse strand, counting down.
TTATTAATCTTATTTATATTTATATATATATATATATATATATATTTTATATATATATATATATATATATATATATATATATATATATATATATATATATATATATATATATATATATATATATATATATATATATATATATCCCCTTTGGAAGATAATGTCAAGTTAAGACTTATATTTAAATACATACGAAAATTATATCTTTGAAAATTCTATAAAAATATATCTTAACAAAACTATTTAAAATATCAACAAACTTATACTTTAAATATTTTATTGAAACCCAAAATATACTAAGACCAGCAAACTTACTTCAATTTATTGGGCTCGAGGCCCAAACGAAAAATAAAAATCCAAATATATTCTTAAAAACCACTTATTAGGCCAATGAATAATTCTAACTTTTATTCTGGCTAAAGCCCATCAGAATATATCTAGCCCACTAAGTTTTAATATTGAAGCCTCTTAGTTTAATCAATATAGAAATCTTCAAAGCCCCAAAAATATATTTTTAAGGTTGAAGCCCAAAACACATATCAAAAATCTGACCCAAAATAATTACTCAAAAATTATTATTTATGGCCCATGGCCCAACCTAAAATTTAAAAGACTAAATCAATAATTTTAAAAGTTCACATATATAATATATATTTATATGTACATATACGTACACACGTATTCAATATATATTTATATACATACACGCATACACTTATACATAATATATATTCTTATATATACGTACACATACATAAATACTATAAATACAAATACGAGAATTAATTATTAAGTGATATCCATATTGAAATCCCATTCCTAATTTATATACCAAATTCACATGAATAAAATACAGTGACATTATATTTATATATAAAGCCTAATTCCATATATTATAAATATACTTCTATATATATACACAAGTATATATATAACTTAGATAAATACCATAGAGTCCAAAATATCTGTTAAAGAAATTTATTTACTATATTACCAAACAAATACTATTTCTAATAACAAGCACAATAATATGTATATATATATATATATACAACAATCATTTCCAAATTGCTTTCTAAATCACTAAAGTAGAATGCCAATACAACATACCTCTATATGGTCGTCTCTGAACATACTACCCGACTACGTGGGCTTGGGCTCAGTTCGAGTCCAGTTTGACTAGTTCGGTACGACCGGGTCACTTAAACGTCAAATAATATTAAAAATGAATAATTAACTATTTATAATGGTCATGTCACAACTTGGCCTGGTTTTTCTAGTTACGACATCCCTATGGCTAGGTTTCCCCGGGCATGGCTAGTACACTAGTCAAGGCACACTGCTACATCACCCGTGCCACAAATTCTAGTCGTCTAGTACTTCAAAACTCAACTATGGCTAGAGTCATCTACCGTAATAATTAACTAAATATTCATTTATAAAAATCGTAAAATCCCCATTTAAATCAAATAAATAAAACAAAAAAATATTTTAAAATTTTTCGGGAAGGGGAGCTACACGCCGCCCCACCCTAAACACCCCTCCTCCCCCGCCCCGACCACCAACACCCCCCGGCCCCCTTCCCTCTTCTCCCCTACACCCCACCCCTCCCCCCCCCCCGCGACCTCCCCACCCACCGACCCCCCTCCCTCCGGTCCCCCTCCCTCTGCTCCCCTAAACCCCCCCTTCCGCGGCCACGATTCCCTCCGCCGGGTGCACCCCCCCGACCAACAAGAGAGAGAGGGAGAGAGACATACCTGAGTGAGAGAGAGAGAGAGAAAGAGAGCACGTGAGAGAGAGACAGGTGAGAGAAAATTTTGGGGGGAATGACAAATTCCCCTCCCCTCGGTTCGTTTTATGTTAGGGCACACCATTTAGCGTTGGATTAGCGATGGATATATCCGTCGCCAGGCCGTCACTATACCCCCGCTAGTTTGCCGACGGATATTCCGTCGCTATGTGGTCGCCAAATTTTGTGCCAATGTTTTCTAACATTTTTCCACAAAATATTGACAACTGGACGATGACATAGCGATGGGTTATATGTCCCTCGCTATATTTTCGACGATATAGCGACGAATTTCCGACCGAGTTTTACCCTTAAAATTAAAAAAAATAATTGGCTGCAATTTGACAGAAGACCATCGCTGTTTCGTCGGTAGTCCGTCGCTATTAGCGACGGAATACATCCGTCGCGAAATATCCGTCGCTAAAGCGCTATATTTTAGTAGTGTACCTTTAAGAGACTGGATTACTGGGTCTGAAGCCAGATCGAATAGAGAAGCAGGTGAATCCTTTCGAAATTCCTAGCTGCTGGAGCTCTGCTCCTCGTTTCCCTCGAGGACGATCTTTAATGGCTTTGATACCAAATTGGTGGGGTTCTTTCCTAACAGACTCAAATTTACCACTGGTCGAGAGCTTTCCACCATAATTCTATATTTGAAATTGAAGAGTAGAAGAACAAACAATGGTGCAGTAGAGAAATCTAGGATTTTCTATTGACATGTAATAAGAAAGGAGAAGTACATTCTAAAGGAATGAAAAATGATAGTAAATAAATTCATTCATGCATACTCACTTGTAATTCCCTCAGCTATTTAACACACTTCCCAGATATGTTTTTTTTGCCAATTACCATCTTACCCTTTCTAACTAACTGCTTGCTTGAGCCTCTAAGTCACAGCTAGCCTTCACAGACTGGACCAGGTTAGTGCCTGAATGATTGGCTTGAGATTGGAGTGAGCTGATGTATAAATATAGGACTGATACTATGCTGATACTAAGGAGTGCAGTACAGGTTCTTAGTGTGACTTCTAAGGGAGGAGTGGTCACTTATTTAGGTTCACATCATTCTTGATCATATTTTTCAAATTTAGAATGGTAGAAAAGACACGAATAAACTTATTATATATTTTCTTCTTAGCACGTGATCTTTGATGGCCCTGATGTCCTCAATAGCATCTGTAACCCCTCTTCCCGAATTTTCAAAATTTTATTTTTTATTATTTTAACTATTATGTTAAAAGTTAATTTTTGTCGAGACCTTGTGAATGATATTTTATGATTAATTCTTTTATCAAATACTAGTTTTAATTTAAACATTTTGAGAGAGCTAATTTTTTAACAAAAATATTTTATTAAATTATATTATTGGAATTATGAAAGACGTTGGTCATTATTTTGAATTTTTTAAAAATTGGTTTCAAAAATGAATTTGAAAATCATAAGTATTTTGGGAATAATAAATAGATTTTATCGAAGGATTTTTAAATTAAGTTTTAGATTCATAAAAATATATTAAATTATTGATAATATTGTTATATTTAAATTACTAGGATGACTATTTATTTGAATTTAGATTTGATAATATTAAATGTTATTTAAATTATGTTAGTAGTCAAGTATTTGATTTAGATTTCATTGTATATGATTTAAATTATTTGATAATATCGAATATATAGTTTAAATATTATTATGATAAGCATTTACATGATTGCGATTGTATTGATTTTAATTTAAACGTTTATTTGATTTAAATAAAGGGAATGCTTTATCTCTTCAGAATCTTACTTCTTATCCAACTAGGAGATTAACCCCTATATAAGGAGAGCTCCTTCTACCATTTTCTTAAATTCTAACAATTCATCTAAAACAGCAAATTGTCTATCGTATCTGTGTCCATAGATATATTCCACTATTTTATTCCTTTATATTTATATTTTCCTCCCTCCGTGTTCGACACACCGGACACCCACTACAACAAAAAACCCTTTTAATGACAACTAAAAAGCGTCATTAATGACAAACCATGACGCTTTTTCTTTTCAAAGCAAGCGTTATGAAAACGGGTGTTATAAATATTTTTTAAAAGCGTTATAAAAAAACCGTCATGGATAGTTTCTATAAAAGCGTTATGAATAGTTAATATATAGTGCACAATTCAGGACATTTTTAAAACGTTATGAATAGATAATATGTATAGGCTCAATGCAGCACATTTATAACACTTTATATACTATTCAAATTAGCATATTTATAACGCTCTATACTGCACATTATATATTACATTCCAAAAACTTAACATTATATATCACCATTTTTATTACATTTCTCAAAATAGAGTACATATCAACATCTTCATTGCATTCTCAAAATAGAATATCCAAATACATATATATGTTTACAACTACCAAAATTGTCCACATCAAAACTTGGCCACATCAAAACTGTCCACAGAACATGTAGCAAAACCCTAAAAAGATAAAAACAAGGTTCAATATACTTTGTAATATAATGTGAAAAATGAAACTTTACATTGGTGCCCCATATAACAAGGTTCAACAACTTTTACTTCATTACATCTTATTATTTCCTTTATATGCAAGAATGGAAAAAAACATAAAGAAGGCCAAAAATGCATCTTTAGAATTTTATAGAAAAATTGAAATAGCTTCATAATATTATATAAATAGACATAAACACAAGAGAATTTAGGTGGTTGTTTGGGGGACCTTCATCCAGGTTGAGCAGACTCCCATGAGTTGCATAATGTATGGAAAGAGCTAGAAATTTCATATGCAGGATCAATTGGTCACTTATAGCAAATACTTGAAAGATAAAAAATTATGATTAAAGGGAACATACAACCACTTACAGATAGGAAATGGTTAGTTTTGGCATAACAAGAACTCTGTACGTGAATTCCAGGTATTGAAGCGACCAAATGGCATGTAGCAATTCCAAAATCATACTTTGCCAACTCGATCATGTATGCTTGACTGGGTACATCACTGATAAGATATGCAATAAAGCTAGCTAGATGTGCTACAAAATCAGATTTTGAATCTTCAATTGTGCAAACCTAGGATGAGTAATCTGGAGCTTTTCTACAAGGAAAATCTTGCCACCAAACTCTATTTGTTATATGGTTCTACTGCAAAATAAGCCAAAGTCAAAATAAGAGGAAACCAGATTAAGAAGACTCGTTGGCATTGAACAGTAAATCTATGACCATGATAAGGTGTTGTGAACTATGGACATCTTTTAAATATAAGGAAAAGTTACAAACATTACAAACCAATAAAATTAGATGCAACAGGACACTACACTACACATGACCTGCTAAGAAAACTAATAAGGACAACATGCGCCGGTTAAGTGGTCACCTGCTTTAAAACCAGATTTGTCGAGTATGTCCGCTTTTAATACAGCAAGATAGGATTGCCTCTATTCCAACCCAAGTTAAAGCATTAATGGATCTACTTGATTAAAAAATACACCACCATTTTGCCAAATATTACTCCTACAGCTCCAAAAAGGTAGAAAAGTAAATAGGTTTTCAACCAAAACCTGATGGACAAAATTAAATGGAGAAAGCATTCAGCAAAAATATCAAATAAGGAAAAACACTTATTTCAACAAAAGGATGAGAAACCTCGTTTAGTTTCTCATATATATCATTTCTCATATTTTAAACATTTTTTGGTGATAAGGGAAAACACTTGTTTCAATAAAAGGACCAATATGTCAAATGAGCTTTCTCATAAGTTCACTGAGAACTAGTTAGGCAAGAGAAATATGTAAATAAGATAACTGTCACAACACGAATTAGGTAAAGGGATTACAAATTGAGCAATATGAAGTTAAGATGGTGGCATTTACGCAAGTACTGGATATCCTCCAATATCTTGTTCATGTCGTACTTCTCATTCTCACTGTCCTCTTGCTTTGCAACATTTGTGCTTTTTATGTTTCCGTTCTCGATCTGTGTGATTTGAAGACTGCAAGAATAAATAATTTTACTATTAAAATTTCAAATTAATAAAATAATCTCATAGCCAGTCTATCAGTTATGTCTCATGGCAAAAAAAAGTACACAATTTTGTAGCAAAAAGTACATAATTAGTCCACCTGTATCAATAACATAACACCATTTGCTAGACAATCTGCACTACCATACTCAACACTGGTCATAGATAAATTTAATAAGATACTCAAGGATGGGCACTCAGCATTCTGGAGAATAGTATCGACAATAATATGATATGTCTAAACATTTGCTAAAAGATATTAAAAATCGGTTTCTAATTTGGATTCCAGTTTCATAGTTGATGTCTTTTTAATGTTTGATGTATAGCATATACAGGAAGATGGGCAAATATTGTCATCGTTTAAGCATAAAAAGCACACAACAATTTCTGTCAGTTAGATAAAAAAATTAGTAAAAAAAACTCAACGTTCACAACAAAATGTTGAAAGGGATTCAGAATATTCTTAGCTAGTGTCACTAGCTAACGAAGAAGCAAAGTAGTAACCAATAATATGAAGGCAACCAAGCACCCAGGTCTGGATCATTTACACAGCTACTCTGACTTTTAAGTCCACTTTTCATTCAACAAAATAGATGTTTCCTCAAACGAAAAAAGAAGGCCAGTAGAAAAAAAAACATGGCATGTAGAAAAAATAATCCCAAAGAAAAAAACATATGTGTCACCCTCATTTTCCGTATTTCCAGTATTTCGTATTTATACTCGTATCTGGATTTTGGCATGTATTTTTATTTTTCTCAACTTGTGAAATTTTGGTATTTCTCGTATTTTGGGTTTAGGCATGGCTCGGTTTTATTTGGATTGGCTCGGTTTTATTGGGTTGGTCTGGTTCGGTTTATGCATGGAGCACCTTAACCTATGCTACCCCTCATCCCTACCACAACTCCCCCTCTTTATATCCTCACCTACCACTCTCTCTCCTCATAACTTCCACCATTAATTTCCTTCTTCTTCTTCTTCTCCTTCCTCCACAACTCTCCTAACCCTAGGCAAGTGTACCTTGCCACTTCATAAGAGTCCTATTTTCTTGGTCTATTTGCTAGATTAGGACATGGTGATCAATATTAGAACTTGGGTTTTTGTGATTTGGAGCCTCCATTGTTATAGATCTAAGTTATTTCTATTTTCGGATTTTGCATGGTTTGAGCTACTTAAGTTGGATTTTCATGGGTTTTGGTGTTTCCATGTGGAAGAGCATTCAGTTTCACCCAAGTTGGAGCTTTGGAAATCCGGATTTAGAGTTCGGATGGCCAAGTTGTGAGCTTTTGGAGCCTTGGGTTCATCCATGGTGTTCTGCTGTTTGGAGAAGACAGTGAGCAGTGTGCAGAGCTATTTAGCTTACGCACCCTGAGCTACGCGCGCTCTTTAGCGCTGTGTACGCAGGCTTAAGTACGCTTCCTGTTGGAAGCGTGTCTCCTTGAGTGTGCATGACTTTCACGTACACTGCTCCCTGTAGCGTGCGTGACTTTTCACCTATGCTGCTCTCTCAGCGTGCGTGACTTTTCACCTACGCTACTTCCTGTAGCGTGCATGACTTTTAACCTACGCTGCTCCCTGTAGCGTGCGTGACTTTTCACCTACGCTGCTCCCTGTAGCGTGCGTGACTTTTTACGTACATTGCTCGCTCAGCGTGCGTGACTTTTCACCTACGCTGCTCCCTGTAGCGTGCGTGACTTTTCACGTACATTGCTCCCTATAGCGTACGTGACTTTTCACCTACGCTGCTCCCTATAGCGTGCGTGACTTTTCACCTACGCTGCTCTCTCAGCGTGCGTGACTTTTCACCTACGCTGCTCTCTCAGCGTGCGTGACTTTTCATCTACGCTGCTCCCCTGATCCCCCTTGCTTAGTCCATTGGCTCTTAGAGTTTTGGTTTTATTTCTTTAAGTTTGGCTCTTCTATAACCCTGTGTTTTGATATTTTATTAGATATTTTATGCCCATTTTATATCCTTACGCCTTTTGTCATGAACTTGATTTTACTTAATATGTTTGGAAGGACTATTGTACATGGCTTGGTATGGCAAGGAACTAGCATAACACGCCAGTGACCCGTAGTGGTGCACTCCTGACATGACCAACCTGACATGATAAGTGGCCCGTCGTGGCGCACTCCTGACAAGTATCCTGACATGATTTATCTTGATAACTTAACTTGACTTGCCTTGACACCGTGGGTAGTTTTCTTGCTTGCTTGTTAAATCCACTTGTCCTGTCTTGCATCATGTCTAGGATGTGACTCCTGAGTACCACGGTCAGGAGTACCTACTAAAATGGATTAAGGTTAATAACTAGAATAATACAGTAGTCATGAAGAGATGACACAGCTACAGGCAATCCCGTTACCTGGGCGCTCTTGGGATCTGTGGCCTGCCGTCGAGTAGGGCACATTTCCAGCGCACCATCGGGTGTTGCACCCTCTAAGTCACCTAAGGGTACATGTGTCTCCTGGACAATGTATCCACCTGAATTCAACCCTAATCTTTCGTTCTGGGTAGTCTGGATGGTCTGCAGGGCTTGTGGCTGTGGAACAATCTCACTGCATCTTGTTAGTAATTAGGCCTGTGATAACCCTAGTTAGTTAAAGTAGTAAGCCGTAGTATCTGCTTGGCCGTGATTGATTGAATGAGGTATAACCAGTCTAGCCATGTCTTGATCGAGTACAAGATTGCTCCATGTCTCGATTTCTTGCATTATTATCTTGTCGATAAATGGTAGGAAACCAAGTTCTGTTCAGATGAAGGGTTACAACCCCGGTCCTTGTTTGGTTTACGGGTTGTAACCTGGCTATCGGAATAGTCCCATGGTTATCTCGTCGTATATCATCCTGACATATTTTCGTAAATTCTTGTTTTTAATATTAGATTTTCTTGTGCTGATTGCTGGCTTTTGTTCTTATTTCGTGGCCCCCTTGTGGCACTTGCTCTTTCTGGTGTTGACCCAGCTGGTTTTGTGTGGCCAAATTTTGGAGCAGCTCCCGAGGATCTACCAAGCTTCCAGCCCAATGGTGGCGACTAGAAGGAACCCGGGCTACGAGTGGGTTTTCTATTTTGCTTCGCTCACTCTATTGTAAAGTTATTCTTTTGAGGCGTTTAGCCGACGAGCACCTGTTAGCTCGATGCACTTTACTTACTGTCTGCCTACGGGCTGTAAACATGATTAACAAATCCTAGGATTGATCATGTACGACTAAAACTCTTGCTAGTCCTAACATTTTGTAATGACTAGCTTCATGATCAGCTGAATATGTAATATTTGGGACGCCTTATTATTGTATATTTAATGATCATACATCTTACGACCTTACTTACTTGCTTGTGATTGAGACATTAGGCTTGTTCATGACCATAAGAGACTGTTGGCTTATAGTAAACCCTCATATTTCTAGACAGCCGTGACCGTATATCGAGGTGGTTTCCATTTCAATATACGTAGCTGGCTATGTCTGCCCCCGCTCTCCAGTATTCTGGTTCTGGGGCGTAACATGGTTTAAGTGGTGGCCCATGCAGGTCTTGTCAATCAAGAAATGTGAGGGGTTTACCGAATAGATGTCTCAATCAGTATTCGCCCTTGATCTCCGCCCGTATTTTCAAATCCCTGAAATTCTTGCCCTGATTACATGCTTGTATCGTTGATCTGTCCCGGTCCTTCCTTATTGTTTTCCTGTGTCATCTTCTTCAGCGGCACTGTACCTGACCCTGCCGATCAGCAAGGAAGAGCACCTCCCGTGGACCAGCAACAACCTGGAGATCAAGCCCAGCATTCCGGAGTCGCCTCCAGAGTGATACCTACTGGAGGAGAGTCACCAGTTCGGCCCGTCCAGCCCGCAGAGCCAGATGATGGTACCTTAGTAGGCCTCATCAGGACCTTGATAGCTTCCCAGGATCGTCGAAGCGACGCCCTGTACCAAACAGTTCAAGATGCTTTGACCCGAGGCAGACATCCAGGGAACCAGACAGCGAACAGCTTCAAGCGATTGAACCCTCCTTTCTTCGACGGCAGCGAGGATGCGATTGCCGCGGATGCATGGCTTCAGGATACCGAGATAATTCTGGAAGCAGCCAGGACACCTGAGAATGAGAAGGTGGCGGTGGTACGCCTGCAGTTGTTGGATTTAGCTCGCAATTGGTGGGCGGCACAGGCCATGGGATTAGTGGCACCCATTGCTTGGGCAGTGTTTAGGGAGAGATTCCAGACGAAGTACTTTGATGCTGTGGCTCGGTACGACATGCAGACCAGATTTACCAACTTAAAGCAAGGAGGCAGAACGGTCGATGGTTACGCGACCGAGTTTTCTAAGCTGAGTAGGTTTGCCCCCACCTTGGTGGCGACCGAGTTTGATAGGGCCCAGCGGTTCCAGCAGGGACTGCATTTGGAGATCTTGTTGGCGGTTGAGTAGTTCGAGCACTAGACGTTCGATGCAGTCTTGAGAGCAGCTAGGAGGCATGAGTATACCTCCCAGAGGATCGTGGATAGGACCGGAGGTAGGAAGCGGTCCCACAGTCAGATGTACCAATCATCAGCTCCAGCCCCGGCAGCTAGGGGATTGACCATTGGAACTCCGAGGCGGGCGGCCTCAGTAACGTCGGTTCAGCATTCGACCCCGACGTACCCACAGCAGTAGAAGCAGAAGCAGACTTTCGCGATGGGATGTTCTCATTACGGGAAGCCAGGGCATGTGGTGGCAGACTGTCGCAGGGCGCAGGGATTGTGCCTGGCTTGTGGAGCAGCAGATCATAGAGTTGGAGCTTGCCCGAATAGGGGTGGTTCATCTGCATCCAACCCTTCTAGCTCTTCGGTGAGAGGACCGGCCCTAACACCAGTTCAGCAGCAGCAGTATCAGTCTTCGAGGCCCTTGCCGCCTCAGTTTCAGGTATTCCAGCAACAACACCCCCAGCAGTATGCACAAGCCCAAGCTCAGACCCAGAATAGGCAGAGAGGTTTCCAGCAGAGGGGACCAGCAACCAGAGGACAAGGTCAGGCCATGATGATAGCTATGGAAGAAGAAGTTGCACCAGGTGAGGTTGTGGCAGGTACTATTCTCGTCAACTCCTCCCCAGCGTCTGTATTATTTGATTCTGGTGCATCGCATTCATTCATGTCTGCACGATTCGCGACACGAATAGGATTGGAGCCCGAGTCATTATCAGTGAGACTCAATATACTTACTGGTAATGGTCTTGTGGGAGTAGATCGAGTGTTTTCCTCGTGTCGGATCGTAGTTAGCGGTAGGGAGTTCCCCGCTAGATTCATAGAGTTTCCTATGGCAGACTATGATATAGTCCTAGGCATGGATTGGTTGAGGAACCAGTATGCTAGGATAGACTGCCACATTGGCAGAGTTGTCTTTAGTATCCCCGGCGAGCCAGAGTTTTCGTTTTCCAGAGGCGCAGTGGAGCCATCTTCCCCAGCATTGCGGATGGCAGTAGCAGCAGTGCAGTTACCCCGGATAGTTGAAGAGTTTCCAGATGTCTTTCCAAAGGAGCTTCCAGGGATGCCGCCAGAGCGGGAGATTGAGTTCACTATAGACTTGATTCCCGGGACAGCACCAGTGTCAGAGCGAGTCTACAGGATGGCGCCTTCAGAGTTGGAGATTTTGTACAAGATGATTGAAGAACTGAGGACCAAGGGATTCATCCGTGCAAGTGGATCGCCTTGGGGAGCCCCGATGCTTCTTGTGAAAAAGAAGGATGGTACGTCCAGGCTATGTATTGATTATCGTACCTTGAATTCGGTGACAATCAAGAACAGATCTTTACTGATCATAAGCGCCTGAAGTATGTTTTCACCCAGAAGGACCTTAATATGCGGTAGAGAAGATGGCTCGAGCTATTGGTGGACTATGATGTGGATTTGCAGTATCATCCCGGGAAGGCCAACGTTGTAGCAGATGCATTGAGCAGGAGAGCCGAAGTTTATTTCCTGACGGCACAACCAGAATTATTGGCAGATCTTCAGAAGATGGGAATTGAAGTGGTTCTTCCTACCAGTGTGGTATTGATGGCCAGTCTACAGGTTCAGTCCAGCATAGTTGAGAGGATCCGGATGGCGCAGTCAGCAGATTCCAAGATCCAGCGACTCAGAGCAGAGTGTGAAGCAGAAAGAAGGCCAGAGTTATGTATCCATGAAGACGGTACCCTTCGGCACGGCACTCGTCTTTGTGTACCCAGTGGAGATATCAGACAGGAAGTCATGGCAGAAGCCCACAGTTCACAGTATTCTATTCATCCGGGTGGTACGAAGATGTACCGTGATATTCGTCAGCATTTTTGGTGGAATGGCATGAAGAGGGAGATAGCCCGGTTTGTCTCTCGGTGTTTGGTTTGCCAACAGGTTAAAGCTGAACATCAGAGGCCCGCTGGACTTCTTCAACCCTTACCAATTCCAGAATGGAAATGGGAGCATATAACCATGGATTTCGTGACCGGATTGCCCAGATCTCCGGCCGGCAGAGATGCTATTTGGGTAATTATGGACAGGCTTACCAAGGTGGCACACTTTCTCCTATTCAGAGTTGGACAGTCGACGGCGCAGTTAGCAGAGATGTATCTCAGGCAGATCGTCAGGCTTCACGGTATGCCAGTCAGCATCACCTCGGACAGGGATTCAAGATTCACATCACACTTTTGGCGCAGCTTGCAAAAGAGTTTGGGGACTCACCTTCAATTCAGCTCAGCTTATCACCCGCAGACGGATGGTCAATCAGAGCGCACAATCCAGACCCTTGAAGATATGTTGAGATCTTGCACCCTTGACTTCGGTGGTTCATGGGAGAATCATCTGCACCTGGTGGAATTCTCGTATAATAACAGTTATCAGGCCAGTATCCAGATGGCACCATTCGAGCTCTTTATGGCAGGAAGTGCAGATCCCCGCTAGCATGGGACGATGTCGGGAAGAGGCAGATGCTCGGACCCGAATTGATTTTCCAGACGGTTGAAGTGGTCAGGAAGGTCAGAGTTCACCTTCGAGTTGCCCAGGACCGCCAGCGCCATTGGACCGATGCTCATCGGCGTCCCTTAGAATTTGCTGTCGGCGACCATGTATTCCTTAGGATCTCGCCTAACCGCGGCGTCATTCGCTTCGGCGTGCGGGAAAAGCTTAGTCCTAGGTATATAGGGCCGTTCGATATTCTAGAGCGAGTAGGAGATGTATCCTATCGTCTCGCTCTTCCGCCGTCGCTAAGTGAGGTGCATGATGTATTCCATGTGTCCCAATTACGACGGTATATTCCGGACCCGAGCCATATCCTAGACCATTCGGAATTGGTTGTTGGTACCAACCTTTCGTAGGAGGAGAGGCCCGTGTCTATATTGGACCGGAGGGAGAAGATACTCAAGAACAAGACTATTAAATTAGTCCGTGTTGCTTGGGGTCATCACTCTCTAGGTGAGTCAACGTAGGAGCGTGAGGACGACATCCGATCGCGATATCCCTACCTGTTTGACTCGTGAGGTATAATGTCTTTCTTATGCCTTACGCTTTCCCTTCCTTGCTTGCATTGTATGATTGTATGATTGAACTGCTTAGTGTAACTTGCCTGTGCTTAATGTAGCTTGTCGTGACAATCTCTAGCTCCTTGATTAAATTTTGAAGACGGAATTCTTTTAAGGTGGGTAGAGTTGTCACCCTCATTTCCCGTATTTCCAGTATTTCGTATTTATACTCGTATCTGGATTTTGGCATGTATTTTTATTTTTCTAAACTTGTGGAATTTTGGTATTTCTCGTATTTTGGGTTTAGGCATGGCTCGGTTTTATTTGGATTGGCTCGATTTTATTGGGTTGGTCTGGTTCGATTTATGCATGGAGCACCTTAACCTATGCTACCCCACATCCCCACCACAACTCCCCCTCTTTATATCCCCACCTACCACTCTCTCTCCTCATAACTTCCACCATTAATTTCCTTCTTCTTCTTCTTCTCCTTCCTCCACAACTCTCCTAACCCTAGGCAAGTACACCTTGCCACTTCATGAGAGCCCTATTTTCTTGGTCCATTTGCTAGATTAGGACATGGTGATCAACATTAGAACTTGGGTTTTTGTGATTTGGAGCCTCCATTGTTATAGATCTAAGTTATTTTTATTTTCGGATTTTGTATGGTTTGAGCTACTTAAGTTGGATTTTCATGGGTTTTGGTGTTTCCATGTGGAAGAGCATTCAGTTTCACCCAAGTTGGAGCTTTGGAAATCCGGATTTGGAGTTCGGAAGGCCAAGTTGTGAGCTTTTAGAGCCTTGGGTTCATCCATGGTGTTCTGCTGTTTGGAGAAGACAGTGAGCAGTGTGCAGAGCTATTTAGCTTACGCACCCTGAGCTACACGCGCTCTTTAGCGCTGCGTACGCAGGCTTGAGTACGCTTCCTGTTGGAAGCGTGTCTCCTTGAGTGTGCGTGACTTTTACGTACACTGCTCCCTGTAGCGTGCGTGACTTTTCACCTATGCTGCTCTCTCAGCGTACGTGACTTTTCACCTACGCTGCTCCCTGTAGCGTGCGTGACTTTTCACCTACGCTGCTCCCTGTAGCGTGCATGACTTTTCACCTACGCTGCTCCCTGTAGCGTGCGTGACTTTTCACGTACATTGCTCGCTCAGCGTGCGTAACTTTTCACCTACGCTGCTCCCTGTAGCGTGCGTGACTTTTTACGTACATTGCTCCCTGTAGCGTGCGTGACTTTTTACCTACGCTGCTCCCTGTAGCGTGCGTGACTTTTCACCTACGCTGCTCCATGTAGCGTGCGTGACTTTTCACGTATATTGCTCGCTCAGCGTACGTGACTTTTCACCTACGCTGCTCCCTGTAGCGTGCGTGACTTTTCACGTACATTGCTCCCTGTAGCGTGCGTAACTTTTCACCTACGCTGCTCCCTATAGCGTGCGTGACTTTTCACCTACGCTGCTCTCTCAGCGTGCGTGACTTTTCACCTACGCTGCTCTCTCAGCGTGCGTGACTTTTCATCTACGCTGCTCCCCTGACCCCCCCTTGCTTAGTCCATTGGCTCTTAGAGTTTTGGTTTTATTTCTTTAAGTTTGGCTCTTCTATAACCCTGTGTTTTGATATTTTATTAGATATTTCATGCCCATTTTATATCCTTACGCCTTTTGTCATGAACTTGATTTTACTTAATATGTTTGGAAGGACTATTGTACATGGCTTGGTATGGCAAGGAACTAGCATAACACGATAGTGACCCGTAGTGGTGCACTCCTGACATGACCAACCTGACATGATAAGTGGTCCGTCGTGGCGCACTCCTGACAAGTACCCTGACATGATTTATCTTGATAACTTAACTTGACTTGCCTTGACACCGTGGGTAGTTTTCTTGCTTGCTTGTTAAATTCACTTGTCCTGTCTTGCATCATGTCTAGGGTGGGACTCCTGAGTACCACGGTCAGGAGTACCTACTAAAATGGATTAAGGTTAATAACTAGAATAACACAGTAGTCATGAAGAGATGACACAGCTACAGGCAATCCCGTTACCTGGGCGCTCTTGGGATCTGTAGCCTGCCGTCGAGTAGGGCACATTTCCAGCGCACCGTCGGGTGTTGCACCCTCTAAGTCACCTAAGGGTACATGTGTCTCCTGGACGATGTACCCACCTGAATTCAACCCTAATCTTTCGTCCTGGGTAGCCTGGATGGTCTGCAGGGCTTGTGGCTGTGGAACAATCTCACTGCATCTTGTTAGTAATTAGGCCTGTGATAACCCTAGTTAGTTAAAGTAGTAAGCCGTAGTATCTGCTTGGCCGTGATTGATTGAATGAGGTATAACCAGTCTAGCCATGTCTTGATCGAGTACAAGATTGCTCCCTGTCTCGATTTCTTGCATTATTATCTTGTCGATAAATGGTGGGAAACCAAGTTCTGTTCAGATGAAGGGTTACAACCCCGGTCCTTGTTTGGTTTACGGGTTGTAATCTGGCTATCGGAATAGTCCCATGGTTATCTCGTCGTTTATCATCCTGACATGTTTTCGTAAATTCTAGTTTTTAATATTAGATTTTCTTGTGCTGATTGCTGGCTTTTGTTCTTATTTCGTGGCCCCCATGTGGCACTTGCTCTTTCTGGGGTTGACCCAGCTGGTTTTGTGTGGCCAGATTTTGGAGTAGCTCTCGAGGATCTACCAAGCTTCCAGCCCAATGGTGGCGACTAGAAGGAACCCGGGCTACGAGTGGGTTTTCTATTTTGTTTCGCTCACTCTATTGTAAAGTTATTCTTTTGAGGCGTTTAGCCGACGAGCACCTGTTAGCTCGATGCACTTTACTTACTGTCTGCCTACGGGCTGTAAACATGATTAACAAATCCTAGGGTTGATCATGTACGACTAAAAGTCTTGCTAGTCCTAACATTTTGTAATGACTAGCTTCATGATCAGCTGAATATGTAATATTTGGGACGCCTTATTATTGTATATTTAATGATCATACATCTTGCGACCTTACTTACTTGCTTGTGATTGAGACATTAGGCTTGTTCATGACCATAAGAGACTGTTGGCTTGTAGTAAACCCTCATATTTCTAGACAGCCGTGATCGTATATCGAGGTGGTTTCCATTTCAATATACGTAGCTGGCTATGTCTGCCCCCGTTCTCCAGTATTCTGGTTCTGGGGCGTGACAACATGGCATGGGCGTTTTATCGAACATAAGAAGGATGGTGCAGATTAAAGGAAAAAAAAGGAACCTTGAGGTACTAGAACCAAGAAGTAGTGCTATGTCCCCGATCCAACTTCCCTACCATCGCCACCACCAACGCATAACTGAGCCATCACATCCCTGAACTTCCTCTTTCTTGAATAAATAAATAAATATAAGAATAAAATATACTAGAGTTGGAAGATGATGCTTGAATAAAAGATACAATAGTTCTGAATCGACCCTCCGGTTAGTCTTGTTGATGGCGGCGCTCTCTCCATGTGACGAAGTCGACGAATCCCTCGACAAGGCCGACCTTGGTAGAGGCAAAGAAGGGACGGATCATGTCACGACCCGCACTTACTTTTTCGGATACGAGACGTGTCCAAGCCAGCCTATGCCGCAGAGTCGGCGAAAGAACGCTGTCACGGCCAAGATGCTCAAAATCACAAAAAGAATACATTTATTGCTCATTCATATTTCTAAATTTATTACAACATTTATATTTAAAAAAAGTACAAAATTCTCACAATTAATAAAAATGATACAACTGCTATCTATTTCTAGGTTTCTGTCTGCAAGTACACCCGTATCTCCCAAAGCTAAGTGAAGCCACAGCTAACCTGAAAAATGTTGGTTTTCAGTCAGAAATGGAACAAGTACACAAACCGACGACAATGCAAAAATACAATAGAATCAACAAGACATAAAAATAACATATGAGAGATAAAAACTAAAAAGTAACTGATGTCATGGCAAGGGTGAAGAAAACAAGAAAACAAATAAAAGACAACTATCTATGTGTTTTGAAATATCTTTTTTGACATGTGAACGGCTAAGGAGTAAATACGGCACCCTGCACATGACGTGTGCAGCTGCTATCAGTCAAGATCAGACATATTGGGATGGATAAGGGGTAGTTCACACGTCTACTAAGATATTTCCCCGCCCAGCTAGTACACATGGAATCAGGTCGCAAGCATGGTAATCATAAAAATGACAGTCAAGAATGTATAATAAATCTATGATACTAATCTCCGTGTGACGAGCGTGTCAACAAGCAGCAAGACATATGTATAAACATGAAATAAAAAGACTACTATGAATCGAAATCAATCAGAAAAGTGCACTTGCCTGAGGTCCTTCGCTGGTGAAACCGATAGTACAACCACACAGATGAGTCACTAAGTCAACACATGCAAAAAGTCTCTGGATACTAAAATAGACATTACCAAAGTTTTCAAAACTGTCAAATTAGCTAGGATTGCCTGTCCTTAAGTCCAATTCTGGACACATGGGCAAAACGGTAATTTCGGATCAAAACGGTGTCCGCCGTTGGATCCGCTTTGCACCAAAAATTATGCCAGGGTCAAAGGTCTCTAATATCGTCAAACTATATGTCTACGGATTCGTTTTGATGATACGAACCCAACCGTATGTCCAAAGTTGGATTCCGGCTAGCTGTACAAAAAATTGCCCATTGAGTGGACCGTGGGGCCCGCAAAACGGCGATCCGATCAACTGTCTCAGAATGGGACCAAACTTGGCATACAGGACCAAAAAAATGATATGGTCCTATTGGCGTAATCGTCTCGATATGACGAACGTACAAAAAGTAATTGGGAAATTTGCACAGAGACCGATACGGTAAATTTCGACGGATACGCATCAAATTCGTCGTGCACACACAACCAATTTGAATTCCGTTAAAGTCCACACGTCCACGAAGCCGATACGCACCTTTCGATGTTTTCGGTTCGCGACCACGTCGCTCGGATTGGCGGGACGCACGTCGTATCGGATAAAGTTTTTCGATTTCTAATGGTTTAAGAACAGTTTTTCCTCCAATTTTAACATTGAATAACTTTATGCGTATTAACTGAAAATAAGAACTACCAATTGCATTTTATTCTCGTTTAGGTTGTCTACAACTGTGTCAAATTAGATTCTCAAAAATCCTAATATATAGTTTGAAAACTGGCTTCCAAGTTGGGGTTCGAGAGGGGGTTTCTGTTCTGTCGTCATGCAAGTTTTTGCCCGACTTCGTGCTGATTATCGGACTGGTTGCTCGTCTATTTCCAAATCCACTTGCTGGTATTTAGAGAGGGTTATATAGGGTACATGCTGGATTCGATAGAACAAAACACGATCGTAAATTAGAAGAGAAATTTACCTCGAAACGGGGGATGCTCGGCTTGGTTTCAGGACAGCAGTCCTCTATTGTTTCCGCGGCTGCTGCTGGATTTGCGCGCATGGCCGGCAGCGCTAGCCACACGCGGCAGCGCTGTGAGCACGGGGGTGCGCCCAGGGAAGGTAAGAAAGAAGGCACGACTAGGGTTTAGTATTTCGTCGTTCTTTCGATCCCGATCTCTCTCTCTCTATCTTTCGAATGCACGCATGCGTGTATATTTGTAAAGGGCTCGGGCCTGGCTGGGTTTGGGATAGCTCTGTGGCCTGTCTTGGGCCTGGAACTTGTGGGGGGGGGTTTGGTATTTGTGTTTTTCTTTTATTGTTATAGCAACTATTATATATATATTTATATACATACACATATATGTATACCTACCAATATATATTTATATATATACACACATACGCACATATATCTTTATATACTACGTTATGTTTATATATATATATATATATATATATATATATATATATATATATATTTTATATATATATATATATATATATATATATATATATATATATATATATATATATATATCACAAATTCAATATATATCACAAAATCAATATAGACAATAAAATATTTTTAATATAAACAATATTTATAATGTAGAATTATTAATTTATATACTAATAATTACAATTAGATAGCTAAACATATATATATTTATATAAAGCCTAGTTCTGTTTCAGGAATATAATCATATTTATGCACTTGCACATACCTATATAGCCTACATAAATCCCAAAATACATGTTTAAGGAAATATTCACTATAATTATCAAATAAAATATTATTGATATTTTTATATGGCAATTATTATATATATAAAACCATTCACTAGACCACTACATAAATTACGAAGTACGCACATTCTTACAACGCATCTATTGTCGTGAACGTCTTTGGTCGCTCTACAACATTACATGGGCCCGGGTTTTGTTCGGGTCATGTTCGGACCAGTTTGGTACAACCGGGTCACTTAAACGTCAAATAATATTAATAAAGAATAATTAAACTATTTATAATGGTCATGTCACAACTTGGCCTGGTTTTCCTAGTTAGACATCACTATGGCTTGGCCTTCCTTAGCATAGCTAATACACTAGCCAAAGCACGCCACTGCACTATCCGTGCTATAATTTCTAGTCACCTTGTACTCTAATTCCTAACCATGACTAAAATTATCTATCGTAATAATTAACTAATTAATTATTTATAAAATCTAAAATTCATCATTTAAATAAAATAAATATTAATAAAATATTTCAAAATTTTTGGGAAGGGGAGCTACAGATCTTGTCGACTGTGGATTGGTCTCCTCTGCCGAAGATGGAAAGGGTTGGGCCTCCAGCTCCCTCCCCATCTCCTCCTCCCTTTCTAACTAGGTTTAGGGTTTTGGATCTAGGGTTAGGGTTTTGGAGTTGGAGGAAAGGAAGGAGAATAAGAGGAGGAGAGGAGGGTGTTGCTGAACTAGAGTTAGGGTTTTGGATATATGGTTAGGATTTTGGAGTTGGGGGAGAGGAGGGAGAAGAAATGAGGAGAAGGAGAAGACCAGAACGGTTTTGGGGGAGAGGGAAATTTTTGTTGAATCACGGGGTGTAGCAAAGATTTTGCCAAAAATTGGACTCAAAAAATATTACAAGTTTGCCACTGCTCTAAAATATTAATAACGTTTTGTTTTATAAACGTTATAAAAAGTCCAAAATTAGCCCAAACCATCATAGAAAAAATATATTTCGAACTTTGATAACGTTTAGGTATCAGGCGTCATCAATACGTTTTGTCGAGCGTTATTAAAAGGTTTTTTTGTTGTAGTGACCCAACATAATTCCCGTGTCCGTATCGATAGACCGACACTGACGTTTCACCACCGCCCAGCATCAACATCTCCGACAACACCCAAACCTACCAGCATCACAGTACCAGCAGCCCAATCTCCAACCATCGCCACCAGGGTCACCCATGTGTCCGACCACTATTCCAGAACCGACCGCCGTTGAGTCGGCCATCACCTTCCAACACCTAGAAAACATCGCCTGCCAAATCCTGTCACAACCCGCACCCGCTTTTCGGGATTCGAGCGGACTCCAGCCCAACTCAAATACGTATACGCTGTCTAGAATAGGGTATCTTGTCTAGTATGATAAGTTAAACTATATCTCAATCCACAAGAAAAATATAAAACAAGAATGAACATTATGGTTCTCGGTCTTCAGTCCACTAACAAATATGTCCGATTAGACTCCAAAGAAATAACATGAGTCTATAAAACTAGGCTAACAAGCAGAATATATCATGATAAGGAATATAAAGCACGGGAGGATAACAAAGTAATCTCACTAGCCAATACCTGGATCTTGCAGATGTAATCAACTATCATCCTGATCAGCTAACTAACTTTGTGCAATCAGCTACCTAAAGAGATCATCAGGTCCTCAGGGGACTAGCAAGATACATAAAACTTGCCTATTTAACAGTTTATCATGCATAAGAAATAAGCAGGAGAGAGACAGAAAATAACATGTAACTATAAACATGGATACGAGAACAACTACACATAAATGAACTGCTGGAAATAAAACATGAACACATGACAAGAGATCAATGGATAACCAAATTCTCGCCCCTAGTATGGACTTGTAGGTTTAAACAACTACTAACCCTCGCCCCTAGTGTGGACTCGTAGGTTAGCTTCAAGAATCACTCCCGTCCCTAGTGTGGACTCGCAGGTGCGGACAAATAACTAACCCTCGCCCCTAGTGTGGACTCACAGGTTAGCTCCAAGAAATCAACCCTCGCCCCTAGTGTGGACTCGTAGGTTGAGAAATCAAAAATAAGATATAGCAGTTCATTTATGACTTACTCGTCCTATGACATGATACGACTCAGTCAAGGTACATGTGAGAATATATCCAATATGAACTATAATGTCAAATCATGGCGCGCGGTATATAAAAAGACCAGTAAACTAGTGTGCATAATATGAAGGAAAACTCATATCAACGATCAGTCAAGGAAACTAGATAATGCATATATCAAAGAGAAAGAAACATAAGAATATAAATAAACTGTAGAGGAAGGCAAGGTATACTTGCCTGGTGGTAGCAAAATGTCCCACGAACAACTCGTCAAATCAAGGAGTCACAAAATCTAAACTTTCGCAAACGTCTTCGGATGGTGAAACATACATTGCCATTTTAGAATAGTCAAATAAGCTTAGATAGCCTACCCATAAGTCTAATTCTGGACACAAAGGCAAAACGGTAATTTCAGGATAAAATGATGTCCGCCGTTGGACCGTTTTGCACCGAAAAGCATGCCAGAGCCTATGGTCTCTAAAGTCGTCAAACTATATGTCTACAGATTTGATTTGATGATACGAATCCAATCGTATTTCCAAAGTTGGATTTCGGTGGATCGTGTACAAATTTGTCCGTTGGATCGGATCGCGGGCCCGCCAGAATAGCATTCCGGTCGACCTTCTCAGAATTGGACCAATGGCATACAGGACCAGAAAAATGGCACGGTCCTGTTGGCACAAGTTTCATCTAGATATGACGAATGTGCACGAAGTAATTGACTAATTTGTAAAGGGGCCGATACGGGATATCTCGACGGATACGCTTCAATTTCGTCGCATACGCACAACAAAATCGAGTTCCGTCGAATCCCACACGTCGACAACATCCATATGCGTCTTTTGATGCTTATGGGTTGCGACAACGTCGTCCGGTTTGTCGGGGCGTACACCGTATCGGGAAGATTTTTAAAGTTTTCAGCTTTCGAAAGATAGGTTTTTCCTGATTTTCAACAACGTATATCTTTTTGTTCAATAGTTGAAAAATAAATCTACCAGAAAGGTTTTGATCCCCTATATGTGATCTAAAAGGTTGTTCAAACATTTTCCAAATATTGTCCATAGGTTGACGAGAATCTGTCCGTAAAGGGTTCATGGACTAATTTAATACTCTGTTTTAAACAGATTTTTTGTCAACTTTGCCTCGAATTTTCAAGCGACCTGTAGCTTCTAAATTCAAACTAATTGAAGGAGTTTATAGCCCTATAGGTTATCAATGTGTAGGATCTTATAGATTGAAAAATAATTAAATGAGGTCGGAGAAAACTCACGTCTAGGTCGGGGGTTTGGATTGGCGTTGTTGTTGCTACTGTGTGGCTTGCTGCGTGCGGCCGGTGGCGTGCGGCCCTGCTGGACCGCCGATGGTGGTCGAAGGTGTCGCGCCGTTAGGGTGTGCAGAGGGGCGAGCAGGGCTAGGCTTTTGATCTACTCTCTCTCTCTCTCTCTCTCTCTCTCTCCTCTCTCTCTCGATATATATAAGGATTGGGTTTGGGGAACCTGCTATGTGCGGTTGTTGGCTCATGCTCGGGCTAGGGTTCTTTGGTCCACTGTTCCCACAAGGGAACAGTGTTAGTGTTCTTTTTTGTTTTTTTATTTGCTATATATATATATATATATATATATATATATATATATATATATATAATCTAAAAATATATATATATATATATATATATATATATATATATATATATATATATATATATATATATATATATATATATATATATAATCTAAACCTATTTTTTTTTTTTTTTTTTTAAAAAAAAAAAAAAAAAAAAAAAAAAAAAAAAAAAAAAAAAAAAAAAATATATATATATATAATCTAAACCTATATAGATACTCTAGCTCCCCCGAGCTCTTGTCTCCCTCACCAAACTCCCCGCAAGCTATGAAGAGTACCGTTCCCGGCGGCGCCGAGCACCGGTCCCCGCCCAGCGAACAGGAGGCAGACCCCACGGACTCTCCCCCAATCAACGCAACTCTACTCCCCCCCAGCGGAAACCCAGTCGAGGACGCTCTAGCCCTCCTTGGTCCTGACCAAGCGAGGAGAGGTTTGCAAGTCCTAGCCGCAGGAGTCCCTCTTCAGCAGCTGTTGACCGAGAGAGCTCACGACTCCCTGGCCATTCCGCCGGAGGATCCCGTTGTGGACTCAGCTGGAGACCTAATAGGACCCTCCTCAAGTCCGAACGATCAACACAACTGCAAGCCCCCAATAACATCGACAATGGTAGTGCCGAACTCCCAACGGAGCAAGGAAGGCGCAGACAAGCCCGTCACCATCCTAACCAGATCCGCCGCAAGGCGGAACAAAAAAAAAAACCCCCCCACAATATCACAAATGCTTAACATCCTATCTTGGAATGTTCGAGGCCTGGCTAACAAACCGACATTAAGGAGAATTTCCAGCCTTCGGAAAATTCACAAAATAGACATCTTCATCATCATTGAACCCAAAATCCCCCCAAATGCCTCAAATCTACCCAAATGGCTCTGGGCCTACCAATAGCGATAGCCGGCAGGCACGATATTTGGATTCTGGGATCGAAGGATGTTAATCTCGACATCATCCAGGACTCCCAACAAGCCCTCTCTTGCTGGGTCACCCATCCCACTCTCCCGGAGCGTGTCATCCTTTCAGCGGTACACGGTAGCTGTGTCATCGCTGAACGCAAAATCCTTTGGAACGATCTTCTCGATACCTATCTCCACAATACCAACTCCCCCTGGCTTTGCATAAGGGACTTCAACGCCATCACCCGCAGAGAAGAGAAGATCGGAGGCCGCCCCACTCCCCTATCAGCCATGCAAGACTTCAACGACTTCATATTTAATGCTCATCTTACTCCCCTTCAGTTCAAAGACAGCGAATTCACGTGGTGCAATATGCAGGACGGCGATCGCCGTCAATATTCCCGTCTGGACAGAGCCCTCATCAACGCACACTGGCACGGTATGAGGATCAACTCCACCCTGTCCCATCTCAACTCCACTGAATCTGATCATGCCCCAATTCTGGTGGAAATCAAAACTAACCACCACCTTCCCAAAAAGAACTTCCAATTTCTCGACTTTTGGACCAACCACCCGCAGTTCTCGAGCATCGTTGAGGAAGCTTGGAACAGCCAGGCCTCCCCCAACCCTCTCATTCGGGTCAGTAACAATCTCAAAGCCACCAGGAAAGCCCTTTCCAATTGGAGCAAACAAGCTTTCGGAGACATTTTCCAAGCTGTCCGCGTCGCCGAGGACGACGTCGCCCGAGCAGAAGCTATATTTCTAACCGATCGATCCCCTGCGGCCAGGACTGCCCTAAACCTTACCAAGGCTATACTCAAATTCAGACTCAAAGTTGAGACCGATTTCTGGAAACAGAAAGCCAGACTGAAATGGGACAGCGACGGGGACAAAAACTCCAAATATTTTCACGCCTGCGTCAACGGCAAAAGAAACAAACTATCGATTCATCATATAGCTGATGAGCATGGCATCATCAGAACCGACCATAAGGGTATCCAAGAGGCGGCCGCCGATTACTATGCTAAGCTATTCTTCAAGGAAACGGTCCACAACGACTCTTCATTCCTCGACCAAATTCCCACCGTCATCAACGACTACGACAATGCTTTGTTGGAACGCCCCATGTCCGAACAGGAAGTGAAAGACGCGGTGTGGGCATTGAACGAGCATAGCGCCCCCGGCCCAGACGGATTTACTGGAGTATTCTTTCGTTCCTGCTGGGAGATCATCAAGCGGGACATCACCGACGCGGCCACTGCCTTCCTTGAGGGAGCCCATTACCCCAAAGCCATCTCCAGCGCAAACCTCATCCTCATCTCGAAAAAGGATAACCCAAACTCCTTTCGCAATTTTCGTCCTATCAGTCTTTGTACCTTAACCAACAAAATAATATCCAAGATTATTGCCACTAGAATGACAGACATTCTCCCCAAAATCATCTCGGAGGAGCAAAGTGGTTTCGTTCGAGGTAGGAACATCCAGGACAACATTATGCTGGCTCAAGAACTTATCACTTGCATGAAGTTTCCCGCTCGAGGGGGTAACATCGCCATCAAAATTGACATAGAGAAAGCCTACGACAGACTCGACTGGCAGTTCATGATCTGGGTATTCAGAGCTTTCGGATTTTCGAAGAATTGGACCAACACCGTGTGGAGATCCGTCAGCAACCTTGGTTCTCTACCGTCATCAACGGCCAATCAGAGGGTATTTTTAAATCTAGCCGCGGTGTCAGACAGGGTGATCCTCTTTCATCTACGGTCTTCATCATCGCAGCCGACGCCCTGAGCAGAAACCTCAACAACATGGTCAACACCCCGAACTTTCAGCAATATCACACCGCCAGCGGTTGCCCCTCCATCGCCCACCTGGCATTTGCCGATGATTTACTTATCTTCTCTTCTGGGGATGTCGGATCGATGGAGGTCGTTCACAACACCCTGACGCGGTACTCGAGATGCTCTGGCCCAAAAATCAACCATTCAAGAGCGTCATCTATGCCCACCACAGCATCAAAATGGAGAACGCTTCCAGTCTAACCAACCTCACCTCCTTCTCGGTGGCTCACCCTCCCTTCAACTACCTCGGCTGCCCCCTGGTCTACGAGAGATCCAACGCCAGCATCTTCGAGAGCCTCATCACCAAAATCAGGAACAAGATCGAAGGTTGGCACAACGCCATCCTATCCCCAGGCGGTAAAATTATCCTCATCAATCATGTGCTCAACTCCATCCCCATCCACACCTTAGCGGCTTGCTCCCCGACCAAGAAGGTCCTCGCGTCGATCGAGCAAATCTTTTACAAGTTCTTCTGGGGCCATAATCAGGGTCAAGACAAACACCACTAGGGCCAGCTGGGATGTCATAGCCACCCCGATTGCGATCGGCGGGCTTAGATTTACCAAACTTAATCACATCGTCAAAGCCTTCTCCATGAAACTGTGGTAGAAATTACGCACGAGCGAAAACCTATGGACCAGGTTCATGAAGGCAGATACTTCAAGTACATTCACCCAGCGATGGCCAGAGCCAATAGTAGATCCTCTGCGGCTTGGCGCCGTATTTTACAGGGCCGCAATTTGGCTGAGCCGGCGATTAGACTCCTTCTGGGTGACGGCAAGTCCAACTTCTTCCTGGAAAGATGGATCGATGATAGCCTTATCCCGAACACCTCTGAATCTTCCAGCAGTAGCAGGATCAAAGACCTGTGGAACCCCACTAATAACGAATGGAATTGGGACCGGATTCGCGATTGGGCTGGCCACGAAACGGTCGACAGCATTCGTCAGCAAGGACTTAGCATTGGCTCCAACGCGGACGTGCTGTG